>ML329362.1:0-39870 GCA_005239505.1 Nicotiana paniculata | reverse complement strand
CTTCGGATTTGTCAAATGATCGATAAGATTATTTTTGGACAAAGTTTATTTAATTAATTATTTTATGATTAAATTAAATGTCAGTTAGCTCATTAACGGAATTAACTGAATTAACTGAAATCCAAAAACGCCGCCTTTGCTGAACGTTGTTTTCCTTCCTGAACAGATACTTTTTCCTGAACAGATATCACATCTCTTCCAATAGTTGCCTATAAATTCTGAAGCATGGCTTCTTTTTCCATACACTGAAAAATCGAGAATTCCATTCTGAATACTGCATTCTACTTCGCAGTCTCTCTCTCTCAAATTCGTAAGTGTGAGCTCGCTCCTTTCTTTGAGTTTGTTGGTATCCTCCAGTTTATATTGCCACTGTTACAGGAAGGTTATTACGTTTCATCCTGGGAGGATTTAATCCATTACCTTGACAACTTGTGAGGGGGTTAAAATTCCTTAAGGACAAACAAGGAAATTGTGGACTCGGAATATTTCTTATCGTTTATATATTTTCTGTTTCTTCTAATAGTTCTTCTGATTTTCTGAGCTTTAACACAGAGGCGATAACAAAACTTTGGCCATGTGACCAAATTTATCGCATAGTTGGCATTGAACATGATGCTGGGTTGTTTGTCGTGAACCTCCAGCCCGTGAAGAATTGGTTTGATTTTGGCCAGCATAATTACAGATGAATTGAAATTTCCCTGATTGTTTCTACGTGGAGGAACATTGTTTGTTGCACTGAAGTTGTGCATGTTTTTGTTCTGATTGCTGACAACCTTTGATTAAGTTGTACAGTGATTATAGGTAGATTTTGTTTGGGTTCTGCATGGTTCATAAGCTAGCATCTTGTCCTGTAATTCCTCGAACAAAATGGGATTGTCTCGTCACGGATGGCAGCAAAAATTTCTTTAAATTCTAGTCCAAGGTCACTAAGTGTTTTGATGACCAGTTCAACATTGGTTAGAGGAGATTCGCTCGACGCTAGATCATCAACAATTGCCTTGATTTCTTTCATATAATCAGCTACAAATTTGGTTTCCTTTCGAAGATTAGCAAGAATCTCACGAAGACCAAAAATTCTTGACCAAGACTTATTAGCATAAGTTGTTTGGAGTGTTTCCCATGTCTGCTTAGCGGATTGTGCATGTGCCATGTCACGTCTCGCTTTCTCGCGAAAACGGTTTTCGACATATGAAAACTCTTTTAAATGGGTATTAAAAGAGAAAAGTCACCACCTTATGATTTAAGGTGCGTTAGGGCACCTATTTGCAAATAACTCTGTTTGACTAGTCAACGCCACCAAAGATCGGGTAAGGGCTCAAATTACCTCAAAGAGAAGGTGTTAGGCACTCTTCGAGGTCGACAACTATGGTTCTCGGCCGAATTTTATACTATATGGATTATATGATTAAACTAGGCGAGCATATAAGTAAACAAAAGTATGACAATTGAAAGTCCTATTATAACGTACATCAGTGTAAAGGAAATATTATTAAAACTATATGAATAATTGACACAAGTTTAAAAGATCACGATTGCAGCTGCGTCGGTCTATAGAAACGACTGAAGCCTTTAACAATCATACAAGGAAGGGGGGGGGGGGAGGGGTCCTAAGTGTTTTAGTCTAAAGGATCACCCCGTGCAACATAAATAATACTTCGCAACTCCTTTTAGGTAGGAGTTGCTCGTATTATTCAGCGGGCCAGACTATCATTTCTTGCTACCCGACTACTATGTTGAAGTTGTTTACTTAAAAGTGCTCTAATTCAATTCTAAGTCCTGCTCTATGCGATGCACTACCCGTCCCATGCCTATGGTCTAATAGGTTTTGGACCTACTATTTAGGTGGTTCTAGACTTTACTTAGGTTGCTCAAAATGATAAAACTAGTCGCACATTCAAAACAAGTAGGACTGCACATAATAGCAACAAGTGGCTCAGGTTAGCCTCCACACATAGCAACAAAGGCACACAAACAGATTTCAGATTCGCACAATTCGTCATGCTTATTCCTATATATATGTTGTCTAGGCATACAATGTGACAAAAACAACAATTTGATTAATCAAATAAGGCCCTATAGACATGGTCTCTAGATGAGTATCGGTGGAACCAGATCTTAATTACTTAACACGATCCTATAGGCATGTTATCTAACAGTCGCACAACAATAGCAGAAGTTGAGCGAATAATCAATGATATTTGAATCCTTTAAGCATGCTATCTAATAGTGTATAAAAATAACGCATGTGATTAAGGGAATACTTATATTTTAGACATGTTTTTGTTGTTAGCAAGTAATGCGCTGAGGTTCATATAGGCCTGCTTTCTATCAATGTATAGAAAATAGAGCATGTCAAATAAAGTAACAAGTAAATCAATTAAACCCTATAGACATGTTTTCTACTCATTCATGTGAGAATTAAAGTGCCCTATCCCCTTTTTCACTAATTGCCCCATATGTTTTGCTTACAAATTATTACAGGCCCAAAATAATGAATATAAGTGTGAATATTACATACTGAAAGACTTCAGGCCCGATAAACAGAGCAGGCCCAAAAGAGAAATAACCCAGTACTGCCTCGGCCTTCAACAAGCTCACTTTTCACACGAATAGTAGACCCAGATCGAAACACACCTCAACTAGGAGAGTGTATCAATTTCACAACTCGGGGCCACATATGAACTCATACCAGGCATAGATGGAGGACCCCTTTACACACTCAAACACATGAGTTAACAAACCATATATGGCAACCAACTGACAACTCTGAAGTCTTTTAATTATAATACTTCATAAGGACACCATTACATAAACTTATCAACGATTTTTTAGAAGCTAAATGAACAAGATTGGTCAAAATAAGAGGGCTTGAACATGCCAACTAGGTGGACCAGCGAGAACCAGCTTTAACATGGCAAAAACTAACACCATATTGAGAAATCATTCAACAAAGAAAAAGGTGTAGCATGCTAAACACAGTCACACATTAGGTGGACTTAAGAAGAAGATCTATTGGGTTAATAGGATAAACACACACACACACATGCTAAGTTTTCAGAAATCAATTTTAGCACAAGGTATTAACCAGAATTAGTCCAAAACGACTTTAGACATATGAGCGTTAATCATAGTAGTTATAGTCAGAGGGATATCAATTTCACATGAAGATTTCTAACATAGGAGCCTAATATGATCACAAACAGTACAACAACAACCTAGGGCATGGTCTACAACAGACCACGAGAGTGCCAAAGTCTAGAGAACTCATGAAAATATATCAACTTAAGAGGAATAGGACAGAAAAGCATAATAATTCATGCCAGTTACCCATACATAAGAGAAGAAACTAACATGGAAATTTTCCCTAGAAGAAATGCTAAAGGCATAGGATTAACAAATCAAACATACATTAAAAATTAGATGGCATGGAAACATGCCTTAGCTAATCAGTACAGCCTCATAAACATAGCAGCAAGAATAACTCAACAAGTTCTGAAACACAAGCATTGATTTATCGCAGAGATACAGGACAAGGTGGGGAACACACAGTAGTTTACTAGTAGCACGTTTAGGCTAATAACATGATCGGGATTTAACTCTTGAAGAGTATTATGTTGCACATGAAGGATTTAACAAGAATTAGAACAGGTTCTGAGCATGATACAGAATAAAGCAAGAAGTTAAACTCAAAATGAGCAACAATAATAAGCATTCAAACACATACAATAGAGCAAACCGTCCTAAGAAAACAGAATTAAGGCAGCAAATAGGCAAATTTGATTACTAGAAGCTATATAGCCTCAAGGAGAACTTCAGAACATACAATAGCATGTTGTTTCATAAAAAGTCTCAGAAACATAGATATGCAGAACATGAATTCAAACAAAAGGGAATGGAATTGCAAGGGTCATAGGTACTTACCAATTACTAATTGACAAATGAGTAAACAAAGAACAATTTCAGCAATATCTCGAATGTCAGTAGAAAAACCAACAGTAGAACCCCCAAAATCTCAATGCGTCAGAGTTTCCAAGGGTTTCAGATGAACCCCGAGCAGAACTCGCATTGAGAAAGGTCGAATAATCGAATTTCGGTGGCCTTGGCTTTCAACTAGCCAAGAGTTTAAGTTTTAGAATAGAATAAGAAAGACAATAGTAGTTCTTTAGTGATTAGAATCTCTGTAAAGGGGAAATTGGGGAGGGTTTATATAGTGACAAATTAGGATGAACAAACAAGGAAAATAATCAATTAAACCTAAATCAGGAAAGAAAATATTGCATGCAATCTGTAATAGGACTAGTAAAAGAAAATCGAAATCCAAACCCTAGTTGGAGTCGAACTTAGGGAAAATCATTCACAAGATCCAATCATGGCGGAATCAATAGGAATATACAATATAAATGAGAGATTTTCTCTTCTCAAGTGCATAGAACCGCAATAACATCCAGAACCACAAAATCAAAGCCGAATCTGGCTTGCCATAAGTGAAATAGTAATGAAAGTTACCATAAAATGAGTAATAGTAGCAAGAAACAGTAAGTAAACCCGCGTATGGACGCGTATAAGGAAGGGGATAAGCAGGGATCTCCATGCCGGTTAGGGTTTAATGTGAGAGTGAAGATGAAAGAATGCATGGGCGACTGGGTGAGGGAAATGAGATTAGGGTTAGAGGGGAGGGATATATGGAAAAAGGTTAGTTTATTAGGATCCATTGATAATTTGAGATCAACGGCTAATATAGGAAGGGGATCAGGGCGGGTCATTCAAATGGATACCGATCGGGTCAATTAGAGGGTCGTTTGGCTTGGGCTCTGGTCTTGGGCTAATGATTTGGGTCAAATTTGGTCTGAAATTAGCCCTATACCGGGGCTATAAATTATATATGCAAAATTTGTTTAAAATAATTTATATGTAATAAAAATATTACTTGTACCGTAAAATGATTGAAAATAATAACTTTATATTATAAAAATATAAAATGCTATTTTGGCATAAATAATGTAATAAAATTTAATCATGCATGAATATAGGTTATTATTGAAAAATTATGTAAATAGTTCAAAAATTACAAATATAATTATATAAGACAAAGTAAAATATTATGAAGCATATATATAGATACAACAACAACAAACCTAGTCTAGTCCCAACATGTGGGGTCTGGGGAGGGTAGTCTGTACGCAAACCTTACCCCTACCTAGTGCAGGTAGAGAGGCTGTTTCCAATAGACTTTCGGCTAAAAACCAAAAAATTAAAAAAATAAAATAAAGAAAATAAAAAAACTTAAAAAAATAAAAAAATAAAATAATAAAGATACAACAAAAAATAAAAAAATAAAAAATAAAAATAAAAATAAGAATCACATGCCGTAATACAGGATAAATAGTATCCAATAATAGCAACAGGAAATACAATACCTGAGGCGAACATAACTACATACCGTAATAAAATCTAAGAATATCAAGGGAAATGCATGCTACTAAACCTATCGGTGAACACTATATACTACCTACTAACTTTCTACCTTAATCCTCGACCTCCACACCCTCCTATCAAGTGTCATGTCCTCAGTGAGCTGAAGCAACGCCATGTCCTGCCTAATCACCTCTCCCGAATATTTCTTAGGCCTCCCTCGACCTCTTCTCAAACTCTCCATGACAGACGTCTCACACCTCCTAACAGAAGCATCAATGCTTCTTCTCCTAATATGTCTGAACCATCACAACCTCGACTCATGCATCTTGTCCTCCATGGAGGATACTCCCGCTCTATCCCGGGTAACTTCATTCTTAATCCTATCTTTCCTGGTGCACCCACACATCCATCTCAACATCCTCATCTCTACTACTCTCATATTCTACACGTGGGAGTTCTTGACTGGCCAACACTCAGCCCCATACAGCATAGCCGGTCGAACCACCACTCGATAAAAGTTACCCTTAAGTCTTAGCGGCACACTCCTATCACACAAAACATTGGAAGCGAGCCTCCACTTCATCCATCCCGCTCCGATGCGATGCGTGACATCTTCGTCAATCTCCCCATTACCCTGAATAGTAGACCCGAGATACTTAAAACTCACTCTCTTGGGGATAACTTGAGCATCAAGCTTAACCTCTACATCTGCATCATGGGTCCCGTCACTGAACTTATATATAGATACAAAAAATAAATTTGAATGATTAAGTCATAATAAATAATTTAAATGGGTAATTAATAAATAATCAAGTAATCTAAATGCAAAGAAATCAATGTTAAAGCTCTAAAAATTATGAAAAATTATAAAAATGCTCGTATAACTCTTGTAAATTAAGTAATGATGCAAAATAATATTTTGAAAGTATATATACATATTTAAAAAATATGAGGGCAAAATTGAGTAATAACATGCCACAAAACCGATGGGGAATGATGTATTTCGAAAAAATGGGGGCCGAACACCTGGTTCTTGAGTTGCATACATATCTCTAGTACTACAGGAATCAGGCCGTGTGTAGTTCTGGATCCAACAACGAACGAAATCGAATGAGTTATTACAAAAGGGTAGTGTCGCATGTAACAACTAATTTTAGTTGGAGCTATGGATACAATCTGAACATTGTGGATACATAAGGCGAGTATTTGGGCAGTTATGAGACAAAAGGGCAATCAATTAATGACCATCAGTTACGTTTGAGATTGTCAGGGATGTGAACGTTGAGAACGGAAACCGAAGCAAAAATTACTCCTGTTTGTAGAACGGTTACCTCCCGAGTTACCTGTAAAACTCAAAACACGATGCACGGTAATATATATAGGTTATTGCAAAAACTTAAACATGATGCAAATTCCCTTCGGACCATGAGGGTTATCTTCGGGCGATGAGGATGATGTTCTTAGACCATGATGTCCTGGGCCATGAAGCGTATTATAAAGGATTCATAGGCCATGAAATGGTTTCCTCGGGCTATGAGGATGATGCCTCTGGACTATGGCGCCTTTGAATGATGATGTGCGGTTTCGAGAGATCCTCAGGCCATGGAATGATGTCTTCAGGCTATGAGGATGGTGCCTTTGGAATTTGACGCCTTTGGAAAATATGGCAATGTTTCAACCTATGAAATGTAAATATATGGGGGATATCGATTGTTTGATATAGAAAACAGGTGATGCGAGGACAAGAAAAGATAAGTTTTAGTCTTGTATGAGATGAGGGCAGTGCTTAGCCCTATGCGAAGAAAGGAGACAATTCTTAGTCTCATGCAAGGAATGTTGACAGTGTTTAGTCTTATGCAAAGAAAGGAAGTTCGTAGACTTATACAATATGGAGAACGTGCTTAGTCTCATGCAAATAATGGAGACAATGCTTAGTCTCATGCAAAGGATGGAGACAATGTTTAGTCTCATGCAAAGAAAGGAAGTGCTTAGCCTTATGCAATGTGGAGACAACGCTTAGTCTCATGCAAATAATGGAGACAATGTTTAGTCTCTGTCAAGGAAAGGCAATGCTTAGCCTTATGCAATAGTGGATACAGTGCTTAGTCTCATGCAAAGGATGGAGACAGTGTTTAGTCTTATGCAATGAAAGGCATTTCTTAGCCTTATGTAATAGTGGAGACAATGCTTAGTCTCATGCAATGTAATGGACACAATATTTAGTCTCATGTAGAGAAAGGCAATGTTTAGCCTTATGAAATGATGGAGGTTGATTATCCCTATGCAGGAAAAGCAACGATTAAATATGAGATGGAAAATTGGTCTTTAGCTTGAAGTGTTTGTGCTTGGTGACTTCTGTCGCCGTGAAGAAAGTGATCTTATTGTATGTATATATTTGGGGACGTGCTTGTTATGTCCATTCTGCCAGCATCCAAAGAAAAATCATGAGTTATAGGGGGAAGTTTGGTTCGTGATCTCGATTCCTTGATTCACCTTTGCTTTCGTCTGAAGGCCCTGTTTGAGTCACCCCGAGTAACGTCTGGCTGTTATAGAAACAAAATTTTCGAAAACATGCATTTGATAAATTATCTATGAAAATGTAGTTGTTTGACATATGTGATAACAGATGAGATTAAATAATTTTGATGAACTAGTGATAGTGACATATTTTGAGATGTTGCAACCTCCTTGCTTCAAAATTTTGAGGATCCTCCTCAAAACTCTGCCCCAGTTTAAATGCATACTTCTAGCAATACATTCTTTGGCGGTTTCAAACATAATGATATCGGACAAACTCGAGACCTTGCCCCCAATTTCTGACCATAAGGAAAATGAAGATTTTATTATGATGTGACGGAACCCAAGGGCTGCCTACGTATCCCCTCTTAAACTGGAATCAGGTCAAGCATAGTTCAGTTACATCAGATAGAAAGTGCAAACATAATATTAAACACAGTATCTCTTGGCTGCGTTTGAATTGATAGGTTTTGGACAAATCTCTCCATCCATCTCTGCAAGTATAAGTGCTCCTCCTGTCAATACTCGATGAACCATGTAAAGGCCCTGCCAGTTAGGTGAGAATTTCTCCTTTGCTTCATCTTGATGTGGGAAGATTCGCTTTAGTACCAACTGCCTCAGTATGAATTGACTCGACGTGACCTTTTTGTTGAAAGCTCTTGCCATTCTATTCTGGTAGAGTTTACCTTGGCATACCGCGTTCATTCTTTTTCCATCAATGAGAGCTAGTTGTCCATACCGTCCGTGTACCCATTCTGCATCGTTGAGCTCAGCTTCTTGTATGATTCTTAAAGAAGGAATTTCCACTTCGGTGGGAATAACGACTTTAGTACCATAAACCAATAGATAGGGAGTTTCCCCTGTTGATGTACGAACTGTGGTGTGATACTCGAGTAAAGCAAACAATAGCTTCTCGTGCCATATTTGTAATTGTCTACCATTTTCCTCAATATCTTCTTGATGTTCTTATTGGAGGCCTCTACCACTCTGTTCATTTGCGGCTGGTATGCTGTAGAGTTCCGATGTTTGATCTTGAATGTTTCACACATGGCTTTCATCAAATCGCCTTTGCGACCGGCGGCACTGTGAAGTAGTCTGTGGTCACTAGAATGAACCTATGTTTGTTTGAAGCAACATGTTCGATTGGTCCGGTGACATCTATAACCTAAGTGGAGAAGTTTGTTGGTGGTATCCGTAGCATGTCAGCATGTATTTAGCATTGGTGACACTTTTGAACATACTTGATGCAATCCGTTTCCATAGTAATCCAGAAATAACCTTCTCTTAATATCTTCTTAGCCAAAATGAAACCATTCATGTGGGGTCCGCAGGTTCCGGCATGTATTTCCTCGAGCAACCTAGACGCCTCCTCGACATCAACACAACGCAGTAATCCCAGGTCAGGAGAATTCCTCCACTTTGAAAGAAATGGTTGGCTAATCTACGAAGCGTGTACTTTTAAGTATGGGTAGAACTCTCTGGGTATTCTCCCTTTTACAGATACTCCTTGATATCGTGAAACCACTAATTTCTGTAAATTGTTTCTTCAACATGAGCACAATAAGCTGGCTGCTTATGAATTCCTATTGGGATAGGATTGATGAAATTCTTTTCTGGGTGTTGTATCATGGAAGACAAAGTGGCTAGTGCATCTGTGAAGTCACTGAATCCCTGGAACATGTTTGATCTCTATCTTTGTGAATCTCTTGATCAGCTCTTGTACACAGTGCAAATATGACAATATTTTAGTATTATTCGCAACCCATTCCCCTAGAACCTGGTGCACTAAAAGATCTGAATCTCCGATTACCAGCAACTCTTGAATGTTCATGTCAATGGCAAATCTGAGTCTCAAGATGCAGGCCTCATATTCTACCATATTATTGGTGCAGGGAAACTTGTGTTTTGCGGATATCAGACAGTGTTGATCGATTTCTAATACTAAGACAACTTCGATGCTTACTTCTTTGAAGTTTGCTGCTCCGTCGAAGAACATCCTCCAACCGTCGTATGCCTCCGTAATATCTTCTCCTACGAATGATACCTCCTCGTCGGGAAAATATGTTTTCAATGGTTCGTATCCTCCGTCTATGGGATTTTCTGCCAAGTGATCAACCAATGATGCCCATTGACTGCCTTCTGAGTTATATAGATGATGTATTTTAGCAGATCCATCCTTGATATGAGATATGTAGTGTATACACAGAAATAATGTCTCAACTTCTGAGCTATCCATTTCAAAGCACAACATGTGCGTTCACAAAGAGTATCGGGCCTCATAAAGTGTGAACTTCTTGCTCAGATAATTTATCGCCTGCTCCTTTCTTCCAGTTTCATCATATTGTTCTATAACACAACCAAAAGCCCCATCTAACATGGACAAATAAAGTAGTAGAGGTCTTCCTGGTTCTAGTGGTACCAGAACGGGCGGCTTGGATAAATTCTTCTTGATTTTGTCGAACACTTTCTGGCATTCTTCAGTCTAGCTTGTTGCAACATCTTTCCTCAGCATTCTAAAGATTGGCTCACATATCACCATTGATTGTGCCTATAAAACGACTAATATAATTAAGGCGTCCTAGAAAACTTATCACATCTTTCTTATTCTTTGGAGGCGGCAACTCCTGGATAACTTTGATCTTTGATGGGTCTAACTCAATGCTTCAGAGACGGATGATGAAACCTAACAACTTTCCAGTAGGGACCTCGAAGGCATATTTTGCAGGCTTTAACTTCAAATTGTATTTTCAAAGTCGATCAAAAAATTTCTTCACGTCTTCTATGTGATCCGAAGTCCTTTTAGATGTGATGATAACATCATCCACGTACACTTCTATTTCTTTGTGTATCATGTATGGAAGATAGTCGTCATGGCCCTCATGTAGGTAGCCCTAACATTCTTCAAACCAAATGTCATCATCTTGTAAAAATATATTCCCCATGGTGTGATAAAGTCTTTCTTTTCAGCATCCTCTTCATCCATCCACATATGTTGGTATCCTGCGAAGAAATCCACAAAGGATTGGAGTTCATGCTTGGTGCAATTGTCAATTAGTATGTGTATGTTAGGCAGCGGGAAATCATCCTTAGGACTTGCTCTGTTCAAATATCGGTAATCAACACATACTCTAACTTTCCCATCTTTCTTCGGAACTGGCACAATGTTGGCCAACCAAGTCGGTGTTCGACCACTAGGAGAACCTTGGCTTTGATTTGCTTGGTGACCTTCTCTTTTATCTTCAAACTCTTATCCGTCTTGAACTTTCTAAGCTTCTGCTTTACTGGTGGGCACATGGGATTGGTGGTAGCTTGTGAGCTACTATGGATGAGCTTAAACCAGTCATATCATCGTAAGACCATGAAAAGATGTCTTCATAGTCCTTTAAGAATCTAATATACGCATTTCTTTGACCGTTTCAGAGTTTTTTAGGTTAACAGACTCGCTTTCCTCCAAATTAGACTTTGGTTTGTTTTCAAAATCCTCTACCTCTTTGATAATTTCCTCAAGTATTTTATCATCTTCTAGATCCTCCGAATCACTGTCCTTATGTTGCATTGTCTCATTACATTTCACACTCGTAGGTTCATCATGATATGTAATAATTATGCTGAAAAGAAACGTAGAAAGATAATAACAAGTATAAAAAGAAGTAATGCATCAATAAAACTTTTAAAAATGTCAACAAGTACGACTCGATGGCTCGAGTAATTATTTCAAAACAAAATACTGAAAAATGTCTCAAATACTCAAAACTATTTAAAAATAATTCATGCTAATTTTCCAGGCTACCCAGGAACTCGACGGGCGCAAAATGGTGCAGCGGTCCAGTTCTTGAGAACAACTCCTTCTACGGTTTGAATGGTAAGGTCTTCCTCCTCAATAATTACAGTGTAGTCCATGTCTTCTTCATCTAGAAAACAGCTTGATGGAATGTCTGGTGCAAAGGTGGTATGGGTTGTTCCAGTGGATAATAAGGATCATGCCATGGTGGTGACCAATCCTGTATTCTTGCCATGTGTATTCATATTCGAGTCCAAAATTCGTTCCAGGGTACTGTGGTTGTACGGGTTTGGTGATCCCCTGAAGCTTTTCTTCGAGACCCTTGTCTGACTCATATCCCATCCACAACAATATGCTTTCTGTCTTGTTGCTCCACCATCTATCCTTTTCAATTGTGTTAACTCGTTCAATGTGATGGTATATTTATCCACCCAGCTTCCTTCTATTTTCGATGACCGGAATGGTCTGGTTGGTGTAGATGGGGCTGCTTCCATCTCCATGGATGAGCACCTCCTGATGATTCCACTCCAATTTCATAGCCTGGTGCAGAGGTGAAGCCACTTCCCCGGCGACATGTATCCATGGTCGTCCCAATAAGAGATTGTAAGTAGCAGATATATCTAGAACTTGGAACTCGACATCAAACAAAGTCGGACCTATCTGTAGAGTGAGGTTGATTTCTCCAATGATCTCTCTCTGAGATCCATCAAACGCCTTCATATTCATGCTTCCCATTCATATCTCGTGCAGGCCTTTACGTAGTCTCTTTAGAGTGGTCAATGGACATATATTGAGACTTGAACCTCCATCTGTCATGACCCTGACGATGAAATTATCTTCAAATTGCAGCGTGATGTGCAACCGCCTGTTATAACTCAGTCCTTTTGGTGGTAATCCATCCTCGTAAAAGGTGATTTTGTGGATCTCGAATACATGTCCAACCATGTTAGCCATCTCTCCACAAGTGATGCCGACGAGTACATTAGCATCACTTAACACCTTCATTAGAGCATTCTTGTGCGCATTTGAGTTTTGGAGCAGTGATAAGATGGATATCTGATCGGGAGTTTTGTTCAAGTGGTCAACAACAGAGTACTCCTTTGCTTGTATCTTCCTCCAAAGGTCGTCAGTGCCAGTCTCGCCAACAGGTAGCTTAGGTGAAACTTCCTTGCTTGTTTCTCCCAGATTCTCAGGTGTATAAACTCTGCCAGTTCTATTCATACCTTGCACGACACCTGTTTCCTCTATTTTTTCTTTTCCCTTTCTACTTACTTCCGTAGCATAATCCCATGAGCGTCATACTTGTAAGATGGTGTGAGAGCTACCATCATAGTGAAAGGTGTAGCTAACTCAACTTCAAATGGCTCTTGGGTTTTTACCACAATTGGTGTGAGGGTGACTAGAGATGTTTTAGGAGCGTCTCCCTCTCGTATGATTCCAATGAACCCTTCCTGATCCCATCTCTCGTCAGTTTCTATCACATTCACTCCCTCACCCCTGTGATCTGGGAAAGGGTTGTTGTGAACATTTGATGCAGCTTCCTTTGCCTGTATGACCTTAGTCTTGATAAGCGTCTGAATTTGTTTTTCAACGTGCGACACTCTTCAATAGTATGGCCCTTCATGCTTGAATAATAAGCACATGTTTTTTTGGCGTTGATCCATTGGGAGGGATTTTTCACAACGACAACAGGGATATGGGTAACATAACCAGCAGCCTTCAGTCTCTCATACAGCTGGTCTATGGGTTCAACAATTGGGGTGAATTGTCTAGGAGGACTGTGGTTGAAATTTGGATGTGGCTTCGGGTATTTTTGGCGGGCGGGTGAAGGTGAATGGTAATATGCAAGTTAGGTATTAAAGGTATGGTAGGTGGAAACAAGGTATTGGTATCTTGGGGATGAGGGTCTATATGTGGGTGGAGGTGTTTGGTATGTGAGGGGGACTTAGGGCTTTGAGCTACCATCACGGCACCCACTTCTTTCTATTTCGAAATAACTCCTGATTACAAAGCTTTATTCGTGTCCTGTAGCGCCTCGAAATTGGTTACCATCCCATTCTTAATTCCTTCTTCTATTCTTTCTCCTAACTTAATGATAAGGAAAACTTGTGATTTTCAATAACAATCAACCTTTCGTAATGCTTCGGGTCTTTAGCTCTGACAAAAAAACTTGTTCATTTGCTCTTCTTCAAGTGATGGCCTTGCCTTTGCGGCCTCTTATCTCCAACGAGTAGCATACTCGTGGAAGGTTTCTGTTAGCTTCTTTTTGAGGTTTTGAATGTAGAAAACGTCTGGTTTTTTTGTGTTGAACCTAAATCTATCTATGAAATCTAACACCATACTCAACAACTAACCCACTTCTTTGGGTTTTGACTGATATACCAAGACAAGGCGTCTCTTATAAGGTTTCACATGGAACATATTATGCATATTTGTTCATTCTTGCCCACTCCTACAAGCTTGTCATAGTACACTCTCAGATGAACCTTCGGTTCACCAGTACCATCGAACATTTCAAACTTGGGAGGTTTATAACCCTCCGTCAGTTCCACATCTGGTTGAATACATAGGTCCTCATAGTTTAGACCTTCAACACCTTCAACACTCTGAACTCTACCAGTTACTTTCTTGAGTTCCTCCGCCATGTTTTTAATGAGCATGTCCGTCTAAGTTGATTCGGGTATGTATAGGGTTTGCTGCGGGGTGTGGGGGGTAAGGTTTCCACATATATCAAATTGCTTTGATGGATTCCTGGAATTTGGGTATATGGGTGGTCATTGGTCGAGTTTTGGGGATCTGGAGTAGGTTATGGTGCATTTTGGGAAGTGTGATAAGTTGTGGTTTGTGGTATGGTGTTGTTGTTGAGGGGTCAGTATTAGTGGCGGGTTAAGGTTATGAGGAGGTGTGGGATATTGGTGTGGTGCGGGATGATTTGGTGGTGGGTTTTGGTTTAGTGTGTTTTGCGGTGGTGTTTGGTTCTGGGTAGTTGGGTTTTGCTGGTTGATGTCTGGAACATTATGAGTAAGGGAGAGGTTTGCCAAATTTCGGACCTGATCAAGCTCGCCCTTTAGTTCCAGGATTTTTTGCTCTAAACATAAGACCAATTCTTTCTGTCCCGGAGTACTTCGACCATCTGAAGTTTCAACGTTTTCTGCCATAGTAGAATTTTCTTTCCTGATACCACTTAAATCATCCATTTTCCCTTTTCCTTTGCCTTTGGGGTCTCTTGGCGGAGGAGAAGGTGGAGGACCTCTGTATCTGGTGTGGTATGCTGATGATGCCAGTATGCACGATCCAACCTTTGGGAATGGGAATAATAAAAAAAAAAGAAAAAGCAAAAGGTAATCAAGTTAGTAAGGTGAAATGAAAGAGCGTTCGCAATTTTTATACATGTTTCACAAAAGTCATGCAATAATTCGCGTCCTAATTGTTGGTGACCTCATTGTGCCTGAGGTAGGCCTAAGAAACACATAGACTTGGAGAAATTGATGCCAACATTTGCTTCATTTCATTAATGCGAAAAATGAGTCAAAACAAACTTTTATTAAATCGACAATAATAATAAAGTTACTAATGACATTTATCCTTATTACATCAAAATATAAATCTAAGTTAGAAAGAAGTAAAGAACATCATCTCTTAGTCTACTGGGTCCCTGAAGGACCTTCTCCATGTTTGGTTCTTTTGACCCCATCAATCAGGTTCCCCAGATCACGCATATTCAATAATAAGTAAGCTTTTGCTAGATGTCCTCCTTCACCGTCATCCATGCCTTGTCAATCCGAGAGTCATTTTCTCATCTTCCCCTCTAGCTCCATCAATCCTTGTTCCAAGTATTCCAATATTTCGGTTGACTTTAGTGGAAATTTCCTTCCATTCCCTTATCCCCTCCATGTTCTCTTTGTGCTGTTCCATATTTTTAGCTTCAGTCTCGAACACCCTTTTGCATAGCCTCTTATACTTAAACTGCACCTCAGGCACTTCATCTATGATGCTGTCCTTCAGATTGATGCCTAGCTTGACGTCCCCTGATACGTCGTCTTCCAGCCATGATAGATAGTAGTACATATGAACGTCATGATACATGTCTGACTCAATGGTTTCTCCTTCTACAATGATCTTTTTGTTCCACATGTGTTGTGCCTCGAACTTAAACGGAATGATATATCCTTTGAAATCCACCTTGTACTGGACCATGTTAGAAACTCGAGGCATGACTTGCTTCCTCCCAGCTTGTCGCATTACCCTTATAGGAGTGTAAGGATAGATGCCTCGTAACCCAATCAGTACCAAGTGAGTATTCCATCTTGACTTGATAATGAACTCAATACTAGGAAACCATTCAAACATCTAATTCACCTGCTCGTCTGTCAGATTGCTGAAGAACGCCCCAACTTACAGCATTTCCAGGTTGTGAAAACCTGTCCGGAATAAATGTCCTTCTCTTTGGGTGATGGTTGGATATGTATTAATTTAGTGGCCTTCACAGAATCTCTTGACGGTACTCTCCTCTCTGAAAGTGTTCTAGCAGCTAGACTTGTAGCAATAAATTACAACCCTCAAAATGTCCAAATGATGCTTGCACCGATCTAGAGCACGGTACATCTCAGCTAATATCATAGGGATGATGGTATAAGTTTGTCCCTCGATGCCATCCATCAAGGTCCTGGTGACCATGGCTAAGAGAGTAAGAATTGTTCCCCCTTTCATTGGAAATATCAATAACCCGAAGAAGCAGACGACGAACACATAAACCTGGCGGTGCACCCATCCCAATGAAGTAATGGCTAGTTCATCATGGTGAAGACGATACGACTTGCTATTCCCATAACGCTCGTAAAGAAATTCAAAAGGTATGTATGATTTCTTTAGATAGAGCAGCTCATCATTCTTCTTAAAACCCAACATTTTCAGAAAACCGCGGGGAGTGCGATTCTTTGGTACTAGTAATTTTGGACTATCCCATGGAAACTTGGCAAAGCCTCCTATTTCTTCTAGGAGAGGAGTCATTTATATATTGCCAAATTGGAAAATAACTCTTTTCTCATCCCAGAACATGGTAGCGGCCTCAAACAATTCCCTATTTGGTTCAATGTTCATCAAGGATGTCAAGTCACCAAGTAATCTTCTCTCATGATTTTTGTTGCAAGGTGCAAGGTCTTTCCACCAGTCAAGTAGCAAATGCGGGATGTTTTGAACCATGCCGAATCTGGGGATTTCATGCTGCATTTTCTCCAAACAAAAAAAGGTTAGCCTTTCTCCCTCCAGATCTGACTATCCACGGAATAATGATCAACATGTTGGCACTTTTTCTCCAAGTAATGCACATAATATGATAGTGTCCATTGGGATTGTGGAAATCCCGTCGGACACTGGACACGGTTCATCTTAGCGGATTGTTACGTTAACGCTTCAACCTGTACTAGGTTTAGCATGATGCATGTACATTTCAATTTGGAATAGGGTTTCTAGAATGGTCTAAACTGGTACTCCCAAGTGAACAACTTGAGAGAGAAAGGAACGGGACCGTCGATTTCACCGCTGATCGACTAGTCTATTGCAAATAAGCCTTTCCGATTTTAAAAATGTAATTTTCAGGAAAGCATGGACACTCATCAAGCGCCACTATGTTGATAATTGACACGAGTGGATTATTATGTGGAGCATGCTTTATGTAGAAATAATAGCACATTTCCATGTATTTTCGTGTAAAAAGCAGTAAATAAGATAGCAAAAGTGAACATGAAAAGAATAGGAAAGAAAAGAATGACAAAAGAAAGAAGTGAGTTTGGCTCATGAAAATGTGCGAGAATGTAATGAAGTAGGTAAGGAAATAGGGATAATGTAGAAGTCAAGATGAAAAGAAGTGGAGAGTGGTCATACATGTCATAACAAACAAAAGAGAATAAGGAAAGGGATGTGCATGTCATAGCAAATTTAAACAAATAAAGGTGATAGGGGAAGGGATGTGCATGTCATTACAAATTGAAATAAATAAAGGTGAATAAGGGAAGATATGTGCATGTCATAGTAAATTAAAACAAATAAAGTTGAATAAGGGAAGTGATGTGCATGTAGCAAAGAAAGTAATCCACATAAGTCAAGTTCGTTATGGTAAGATCCTAAGTGTAAATCCTCAGCAGAGTCGCCATGCTTTCATGCCCCGTTTTCTCGCGAAAGCGGGTTTCGACATCTGTCAACTCTTTTAAATGAGTATTAAAAGAGAAGATTCACCACCTAACGATTTTAAGGTGCGTTAGGGCACCTATTCTTAAATAACTCTGTTTGACTAGTCAACGCCACCAAAGATCGAGTAAGAGCTCAAATTACCTCAAAGAGGTGTTAGGAACTCTTCAAGGTCCACAACTGTGGTTCCTGACCGAATTTTACACTATGTGATTATATGATTAAACTAGGCGAGCATATAAGTAAAGAAAGATATGACAATTAAAAGTCCTATTATAACGTAAACTAGTGTAAGGGAAATATTATTAAAACTATATGAATAATTGATACAAGTTTAAAAGATCACAAGGATTACAAATGCGTCGGTCTATAGAAATGACTGAAGCCTTTAGCAATCATACACGGAAGGGGGGGGGGGGTCCTAAGTTATTTAGCTTAAAATATCACCCCGTGCAACATAAATAATACTTCGCAACTCCCTTTAGGTAGGAGTTTCTCGTATTATTCAGCGGTCCAGACTATCATTTCCTGCTACCCGATTACTATGTTGAAGTTGTTTACTCAAAAGCACTCTAATTCAATTCTAAGTCGTTCTCTATGCGGGCACTACCCGTCCCATGCCTATGGTTCAGTAGGTTTTGGACCTACTATTTAGGTGGTTCTGGACTTTACTTAGGTTTCTCAAAATGATAAAACTAGTCGCACATTCAAAACAAGTGGGACTGCACATAATAGCAACGAGTGGCTCATGTTAGCCTCCACACATAACAACAAAGGCACACAAACAAATTTCAAGTTATGCAGTGAAGAGTCATGAGCAATTTTAGAATCAAGATGTATGAAAGTCGTTTAAACCTATAGGCATGGTTTCTATGTGATACGAGTCGGGGCACTGAAGAAATTGGAAAACTCAAAATTACTCATTTTGATCCTATTGGCATGCTTTCTAAGCGAGTAGCAATATCCTA
The DNA here is from genome assembly GCA_005239505.1 of Nicotiana paniculata. Lineage (NCBI taxonomy): Eukaryota > Viridiplantae > Streptophyta > Magnoliopsida > Solanales > Solanaceae > Nicotiana > Nicotiana paniculata. The sequence goes on along the minus strand of ML329362.1, from coordinate 21,003 downwards.
TAGGCATGTTCTCTAGCAGTTGATATTCGAACACAGATTCATCATGCTTATTCCAATATGCATGTTGTCTAGGCGGACAATGTGACAAAAATAATAAGATTAATAAAATAACGCCCTATAGACATGGTATCTAGATGAGTATCGATGGAAGTAGATCTTAATTACTTAACACGATCCTATAGGCCTGTTATCTAACAGTTGCACAACAATAGCACAAGTTGAGCAAATAATCAATGGTATTTGAATCCTATAAGCATGCTATCTAATAATGTGTAGAAATAAAGCATGTGAACAAGGGGAATACTTATATTTTAGACATGTTTTTGTTGTTAGCAGGTAACACACTTAGGTTCCTATAGGCATGCTTTCTATCAGTGTACAGAAAATAGGGCATGTCAAACAAAGTAACAAGTAAAGCAATTAAGCCCTATAGGCATATTTTCTACCCATTCATGTGAGAATGAAAGTTCCCTATCCCCTTTTTCACTAATTGCCCCATCTATTTGTTTAAAAATTATTACTGACCCAAAATAATGAATACAAGTGCGAATATTACATACTGAAAGACTGCATGCCCAATAAACAGAGCAGGCCTAAAAGAGAAATAACCCAGTACTGCCTGGACCTTCAGCAAGCTCACTTTTCACACGAGTAGTAGACCCAGGTCCAAGCACACCTCAAACAGGAGAGTGTATCAATTGCACAACTCGGGGCCACATATGAACTCATACTAGGCTTAGATGGAAGACCCATTTACACGCTCAAACACATGAGTTAACAAACCATACATGGCAAACAACTGATAGCTCTGAAGTCTATTAACAATAATACTTCATAAGGACACCATTACATAAACATATCAACATCTTTTTAGAAGCTAAGGGAACACGATTGGTCAAATAAGAGGGCTTGAACATGCCAACTAGGTGGACCAGCGAGAACAAGCTTTAACATGGCAAAAACTAATACCATATCGAGCAATCATTCAACAAAGGAAAAGGTGTAGCATGGTGAACACAATCACAGATTACGAGGACTTAAGAAGCATGTCTATTAAGTTAACAGGGTAAACACACACACACACACACATACTAAGTTTCCAGAAATCAAATTTAACACAAGGTATTAACCAGAATTAGTCAAAAAAGACTTTAGACAAATGAGCCTTAATCATAGTAGTTATAGTCAGAGGGATAGAACTTTCACATGAAGATTTCTAACATGGAAGCCTAACCTGATCACAAGCAGTACAACAGCAACCTAGGGCATGGTCTACAACAGAACACAACAGTGCCAAAGTCTAGAGAACTCATGAAAATATATCAACTTAAGAGGAATAGGATAGGCAAGCATAATAAATCGTGCTTGTTATCCATACATAAGAGAAGAAAGTATCATGGAAATTTTCCATAAATCAAACATACATCAGAACTTAAATGGAATGGAGACATGCCATAGCTAATCAGTACATCCTCAGAATAGCAGGTTGGACAAGAATAACTCAACAAGGTCTGAAACACAAACATTGATTTATCGCAGAGATACAGGACAAGGTGTGAACACACATTAGTTTTCAAGTAGCACATTTAGTCTAATAACATGATCAGGAGTTAACTCTCGAAGAGTATTAAGTTGCACATGACAGATTTAACAAGAATTAGAACACGTTCTGGGCATGATACAAAACAAAGCAAGAAGTTAAACTTAGAATGAGCAACAATAATAAGCATTCAAACACATACAGTAGATAAAACAGTCATAAGAAAACAGAATTACTAGAAGGTATATAGCCTCAAGGAGAACTTCAGAGCATACAATAACATGTCAGTTCATAAAAAATCTCAAAAACATGGATATGCAGAATAGGAATTCAAATGAAAGGGAATGAAATTATAAGGGTCATAGGTACTTACCAGTTACTAATTGACAAATGAGTAAACAAAGAACAATTTCATCAATATCTTGAATGTCAGTAGGAAAACGAATAGTAGAACCCCCAAAATCTCAGTGCGTCGGAGTTCCCACGGGTTTCGGATGAACCCTGGGCAGTGCTCGCACTGAGAAAGGTCGAATAATCGAATTCCGGTGGCCTTGGATTTTAGCTGGCCAAGAGTTTAAGTTTCAGAAAAGAATAAGAAAGACAATAGTAATTATTTAGCGATTAGAATCTCAATAAAGGGGAAATTGAGGGGTTTATATAGTGACAAATTAGGATGAACAAACAAGGAAAATAATCAACTAAACCTAAATTAGGAAAGAAAATATCGCATGCAATCTGTAATAGGACTAGTAAAAGAAAAATCGAAATCCAAACCCTAGTTGGAGTCAAACTTTGGGCAAATCATTCACAAGGCCCAATCATGGCAGAATCAACAGGGATATACCATATACAAGAGAGATTTTCTCTTCTTCAGTTCATAGAGCCACAATAGCATCCAGAACCATAGAATTAAAGCCGGATTTGGCTTGCCATAAGTTAAATGGTAAAGAAAGTTACCATAAAATGAGTAATAGTAGCAAGAAAAGGTAAGTAAACCTGCGTATGGACGCGTATAAGGAAGGGATAAGAAGGGATCTCCACGGTCGGCTAGGGTTTAGTGTGATAGTGGAGATGAGAGAATGCAGGGACGACTGGGTGAGGGAAATGAGATTAGGGTTATAGGGGAGGGATATATGGAAATAGGTTAATTTATTGGGAGTTGTTGATCATTTGAGATCAACGACCAAGATAGGAAGGGGAACGGGGCAGGTCGTTCAAATGGATACCGATCAGGTCAAATTAGTGGGTTGTTTGGCTTGGGCTCTAGTGTTGGGCTAATGATTTGGGCTAAATTTTGTCCGAAATTAGCCCTATGCTGGGGCTATAATTTAAATATGCAAAATTTATTTAAAATAATTATAAAAAGTAATTTATAAGTAATTAAAATATTACTTGTGAAGTAAAATGATTGAACATAATAGCTTAACATTTTAAAAATATGAAATTCTGTTTTGGCACAAATAATGTAATAAATGTAATTATGTACGAATATAGGCTATTATTGTAAAATTATGTAAATAACTCAAAAAGTACAAATATAATTATATAAGACAAAGTAAAATATTATGAATTATATATATAGATAGAAATAATAAATTTGGATGATTAAGTCATCGTAAAATAAGTTAAATGAGTAATTAATAAATAATCAAGTAATTTCAATGTAAAGAAATTAATTTTAAAGCTCTAACAATTACAGAAAATACTTGTATAACTCTTGTAAATTAAGTAATTATGTAAAATGATATTTTGAAAGTATATATACTTATTTAAAAAATATGAAGGAAAAATTGGGTATCAACATGCCATCATGGAGGCGATGTAGTATTGACGCTGCCAAAGTTTGTAATATGGGTTGGCTACTTGCTGATCTTTCTGTGTGATGAATTGTGGAGGACATCAACCCAATAAATCATATTCAGAGAGTAGAGTTGTGACTTGCCATGGCCAAGCACCGGTGAAGAGGAAGGGGAAATATTTTCAATTTGTGATGAAAGGTTTGTTGGCATTCCTGAGACCATAGTGGAAAGGAGGATCGTGTGCATGTAACTCGTTAGAGTAGTATGGCTCTTGATACCATAAAATGGTTGATAGTTGCGAGGAAGAACTGTATTTTCATTATATTACGGGAAGCAGATGAGATGATATATACAATCTAGTTAGTCTCAAGATCTGAAGGAATCAATATCCTTTATATAAACGTTATGTTCTTTACGTTGCCACTCAGATCAACTCCATGAATTGAAATTTCGGATGAAATCTTCGTGTATAGAAATAATACCTAACCAAGTTAAAGTTCTTGAAACTAGATAAGATGTTCTTCCGATGATACTGGATAGCCAGAAGTGACCATTTTCCATGCCTTAAATGACTATTCCTCAAATGTTGCTATATATTGGATTCAATCCTGTTAGAAAACTTCATTAAGAACTGCAGCAGTCCAAGTGTCTTAAAACTGTGTAGCAGTTATTTACTGCATAACAGTCATTTGGTTTCTATGTTATCCCTAATTTGTAGGAGTTGGTTTTCATTTTCAGTTGAGTTAGTAAACTCTATAAATTTGTCTGAAGTTCCTAATGAATAGGTAAGTTTGCTTTCATTATCAAATTCCTGATTTTTCTTTCAAAGTTCTTGAAACTCATGTTCAACTTGTTTAATTACTAGTGAATCGGATTTTTTCTATTCTTCATTCTCTGTAAAACCTACAATTGGTATCAGAGCTTTCTTTTATTAAGGGATCTGTGGGTGTTCATAAAACTCAAACTCTCAACAAAACAGATTTTTCAAGCATGGAAGCAGAATCAAATTTCTCAACAATGGCACCTCCTGTTTTCAATGGTGAAAATTATCAAATTTGGGCTGTAAGGATGGAAACTTATCTGGATGCCTTGGATATCTAGGAGGTAGTCGAAGAGGATTATGAAGTTCCTCCGCTGCCCAACAATCCAACTATGGCCCAGATTAAGAACCATAAAGACAGGAAAACTAGAAAATCAAAGGCAAAGGCTTGTCTATTTTCGGCAGTATCTTCTACAATTTTCACTCGAGTTATGTCTCTGAAGTCAGCAAAATCCATCTGGGATTATCTCAAAACAGAATACGAAGGGGATGAAAGGATCAGAGGCATGCAAGTTCTAAATCTCATCAGAGACTTCGAGATGCAGAAGATGAAAGAAAATGAAACCATCAAAGATTACTCTGAAAGGATCCTAAACATGGCAAGCAGGGTAAGATTGCTTGGTTCCGAGTTCAAGGATTCTCGTATTGTTGAAAAAATTGTGGTAACCGTGCCAGAGATATTTGAAGCAACCATAACTACTTTAGAGAATACCAAGGATCTATCCAAGATCACTTTGGCAGAATTGTTGAATGCTTTGCAGGCTCAAGAACAAAGAAGGGTTATGCGAGAAGAAGAAAATAATGAGGGAGCATTTCCAGCCAAACACCAAGATGGTGGCAGAAACAAAATGAAGAAGAACAAGAAGAATCAACCAACAAATGATGATGGCATTTCAGAAAATACCACCAAAGTAAAGCAAGAAACTCAAAGAGAAGTTATCCTCCTTGTAAGCATTGTGGCAAAAAAGGCCATCCACCATACAAGTGTTGGAAAAGGTCTAATGCCAGATGTAGTAAATGCAATCAACTTGGGCATGAAGATGTTATTTGCAAGAACAATGATCAACAGCAAGAAGCAGACGCTCAGATTGTTGATGGAGAGGAGGAAGATCAACTCTTTGTTGCTACATGCTTTTCAAGGAGATCGTCGAGCGACTGTTGGCTGATTGACAGTGGATGCACTAACCACATGACAAATGAAAAAGCCCTCTTCAAGGAATTAAAGCCCACGACCATTACTAAAGTTAGAATAGGTAATGGCGAACATATTGCTGTCAGAGGAAAATGATCAGTTGTTATTCCAAGTCATTCAGGTATTAAAACAATTTCTGATGTGGTTTATGTACCTGAAATAGACCAAAACTTGCTAAGTGTTGGTCAGTTGATGGAAGAAGGCTACAAATTAATTTTTGAAGATAAACATTGCTTGATCAAGGATATTTCAAATCGAGAATTACTTAAAGTGAAAATGAGAGGCAAAAGTTTCTCATTAGATCCATTTGAGGAGGAGCATGTCGTTTTTTCAGCCAAAGAAAGTGCTGCAGAAATATGGCATAAGAGACTTGGACATTTTCACTATGAAGGGCTGCTCAAAACGCAGAAATTGAAAATAGTTGAGGACTTACCTGTGTTGGAAGTGAATTCTTCAAACTGTAGAGCTTATCAGTATGGGAAGCAAAGCAGACTTCCATTTCCAAAGACAACTTGGAGAGCCTCAAAGAAATTACAATTGATTCATACCGACATAGCAGGACCTCAAAGGAATCCCTCACTAAAAGGTAGCCTTTACTATATCATTTTTGTTGATGATCTAACCCACGTGTTGGATTTACTTTCTCAAATACAAGGCAGAGGCTGCTAATGTCTTTCAGACGTTCAAAGCAAAAGTAGAAAATGAGAGCGGTTGTAAAATTCAGTCGGTAAGATCAGATGATGGAAAGAAATATACTTCTCAACAATTCAACATGTTATGTGAGGAAGAAGGGATCAATCATCAGCTTACTACTCCTTATACTCCACAAAAAAATTGAGTAAGTGAAAGAAGGAACCGATACATTATGGAGATGACCAGATGCATGTTGCACGACAAGAACTTGCCAAAGAAATTCTAGGCAGAGGCAGCAAGTACAACTGTGATTCTCCAAAATAGGCTTCCTACAAAAGCAGTGGAGGATCGAACTCCTTTTGAATCTTGGCATGGATTTAAACCATCAATAAATTTTCTTAAAGTTTTTGGTTGTCTCTGTTTTTCCTATGTTCCTCAGGTTAAACGAGATAAGTTAGACAAAAAATTTGTTCCAGGCATTTTTATTGGATATAGTACAGTTTCAAAGATATATAAGGTCTTCCAACCACAAACTGAGACAATAATCTTCAGTAGAGATGTGTGATTTATAGAGAATGAAGAGTGGTATTGGGAAGACTCAAAGAAACCTATCCTGAGTTCTTTTGACTCAACACGAAAGGTTCCTGAAAATCAAACATCAACCTCATGGCATGATGAGATGGTTTATCATTCACCAATTCAAGGTACTCGATTGCTCTCTGATATATATTAGCGATGCAAGGTGGCAGTATGTGAACGTGCTGGATACAGTGAGGCCAAGAATGATGAGAATTGGGTAGCTGCAATGAAAAGAAGAGTTGTTTATGATTGAGAAGAACAAGACTTGAGAGCTTGTTGATCAACCTCAAGACAGAAAGGTAATTGGGTTGAAATGGGTCTTTAAAACCAAGCTAAATCCTGATGGTTCAGTCAATAAGCATAAAGCAAGACTTGTAGTTAAGGGATATGCACAAATTTTTGGTGTAGATTACTTTGATACATTTGCACCAGTTGCTAGGCTTGACACAATCAGGTTACTTCTTGCTCTTGCTGCACAATTGGGCTGGAAAGTGTACCAGATGGATGTCAAATCGGCATTTTCAATGGTTTTCTTCAGGAAGAAATTTACGTGGAGCAACCCGAGGGCTTTGCGGTGAAAGTAAAAGAGGACAAAGTTTATAGGCTAAGAAAGGCACTTTATGGTCTTAAACAGGCACCAAGGGCCTGGTATGGTCGAATAGATGACCATTGCTTGGCCTAGGCTTTAACAAGAGTCCGTCAGAATCTACTCTTTATGTTAAACATAATGGCATTGATATCCTTGTTGTTTCTATCTATGTGGATGATGTACTAATTACAGGGAACAATACAAGGTATATCGAGAATTTCAAGCAAGACATGATGCAAGCCTTTGAGATGACTGATCTTGGTCTGATGTCCTACTTTCTTGGAATGGAAATCAAGCAAGGACAAAATGAAGTTTTCATTTGTCAGAAGAAGTATGTTAAGGAGATTCTGAAGAAATTCAACATGGAAGATTGCAAGGAGATGAGCACTCCTATGAACCAAAAAGAGAAACTAAGCAAAAATGATGGAGCAGATAAAGTGGAAGAACCATACTTCAGAGGCTTAGCCGGTTGTTTGATGTACCTCACAGCTACAAGACCCGATATTTTGTATGCAGTAAGCATTTTATCGAGATTCATGCATTGTGCTAGTGAGGTGCATCTAAAAGCAACCAAGAGAGTTATCAGATACATCAAAGGGACCATTAATCATGGTGTCAAGTTTCAGAAAAGTCAAAATCTGAAACTACTTGGGTATTCTGATAGTGATTGGGCTGGATTCGTGGATGACATGAAAAACACATCGGGGTATTGCTTCAGTCTTGGCTCCGGAATTTTTTCATGGTATTCAAAGAAGTAGGACATTGTGGCTCAATCTACTGCAGAGGCAGAATTTGTGGCTGCAACAACATCGGCAAATCAAGCATTGTGGTTGAGAAAAATATTGGTTGATTTACACATGAAACAAACTGAAGGCACTAAAGTATTTGTGGACAACCAAGCTGCGATAGCAATTTCTCACAATCCTGTATTTCATGGAAAAAATAAACACTTCAACATCAAGTTTTTCTTCTTGAGAGATGTGCAAAAGAATGGTGATGTAACTCTACTGTATTGCAAGACGGAGGAGCAACTGGTTGATATCTTCACCAAGCCTTTACCAGGAAATAAATTTGAGCTTCTTAGACAAAAACTTGGAGTTTGCAGCTCTTAAAGCAAGGAGGAGTGTTAGAAAACTGCATTAAGAACTGCAGCACTCCAAGTGTCTTAAAACTGTATAGTAGTTATTTACTGCATAATAGTCATTTAGTTTCTATGTTATCCCTAATTTGTAGAAGTTGGTTTTTTTATTTTCAGTTGAGTTAGTAAACTCTATAAATTTGTGTGAAGTTCCTAATGAATAGGTATGTTTGCGTTCATTATCAAATTCCTGATTTTTCTTTCAAAGTTCTTCAAACTCATGTTCAACTTGTTTAATTACTAGTGAATCAGATTTTTTCTATTCTTCATTCTCTGTAAAACCTACAAATCCCACACGGTTTTGCATAAATAACCACACTTGAGCTAGTTGATATATGGGATTGTCCAGAATCCGTTGGGAATGTCTATTGAGGTCCCTATCAATTTGGCTTATTAAGGCATCTTTTTTACTTGATTTACTTTGAGTTTTGGTAATTGTTACTTGTGTCTGTGTGTCTAAATTATGAGATAAGTAAGAACATGTGGTTATCTCCCACTAAACCAATCGATTTTATCATATCATTAATCTTGTCTACTTGAAAACATCACAATTATTATAACTATAAAATGAAAATAATCATTGAAATTTGATTTATTTCAATCCAGATTAAGTTAGGAATATCATTAGCCGATCAACAATTTTAGTTTACAAGCAAAAGGATTTCCCTTTTATAACTAAAACTAAGCCTTCGGAATTCAGAAAGTTGGATACTTGATTCCTGGCGTGCGACCCTATCTAGGAGATAGACTACACAAAAGAACACTCAAATTCAAAAGAAGAAAGTGGAGGAAAGGAATATTCCTGTTCAAATTGATTTGCTTCAAATGGCTAAGAAAACATGACTATTTATAAGAGAAATCTTTCACGTATATAACCTACACTACATGTAAACAGAATAACTAAGTCCACACCTCACATCTTTCAAGCTATATAGATGACACTAGCCAAATTGCATGACAAACACAAGAATAAGCAGCTATATACTCCTTCATATACCGAGTATTCTTGTGGATACCTTCAAATGGGAGGTAGTAGACTCCTTCATAAAGCGACTCACAAGTCCAACACCAAAAAGAATATCTGATCTTTTACATGTCAAGTACCTTAAGCTTCCAGCAAGACTCTTGAAAAATATGGAATTGATTTTTTCTCCCTCTCCATGCTTGAACACTTTAACTGCACATTCAACGGGGGTGCTCATGGGATTGCAATTCTCCATCTCAAATTTCTTGAGAATTTCCTTTGCATATTCTTCTTGAGAATAAAAATGCCATCCTTCCTTTGTTGCACTTTGATTCCAAGATAATAGGACATTAAGCCAATGTCCGTCATCTCAAACTCTCTACCCATAGCTTCCTTGAATTCTTCAAACATCTTTAGATTATTTCTTGTAAAGATCAAATCATCTACATACAAGCAAACAAGTAAGATGTCACCATTTTTAGCAATCTTGACATAAAGTGCATCTTCATGGGGACACTTTGAAAAATTATTTGCTTGTAAATATTTATTAATTCTACTATTCCAAGTCCGTGGCGCTTGCATTAAGCCATAAAGAGCTTTCTTCAATTTCAACACTTTATTTTCATGTCCTTCAACATTATAGTCCAAAGGTTGATCTATGTAAACATCTTCCTCCAAAACACCATTCAAGAAATCCGACTTCACATCCATTTGATAAATCTTCCATTGATTTTGAGCTGCCAAAGAAATAATAAAATGAATTGTTTCCAAACGAGCAACCAGTACAAAAACCTCATCATAACTAATACCGGCTTTTTGCTTATATCCCTTGGCAACCAATCTTGATTTGTACCTTTCCACCTTACCCTTGGAATTTTTCTTCAACTTGTAAACCCCTTTGACACTAATGGTGTTTTTGTCTTTCGGAAGTGTGGCTAATTTCACAAGTATCATTCTTCTTGATTGCCTTTATTTCTTCATCCATGACATCTCTCCATTTGATATTTTGGGGAGCATCTTAATAAGTTAAAGGCTCACTATCCACCAACAAACAAAAGTGAGTCAATCATATAATTTTTTTCTTACCACTTTCGTATTTCCATACAACTCACGAAGACTTTTAGTTTTATGTGGCACTTCACTTGAAGAACTTGAACTTGACTTGTCTTCTTCTTGAATTTGTGCTGGAGGTGTTGAAGATGGTGAGATAATGTGCTCCGCAACTTCTTCATCATCATCTTCATAAAAAGAAGGATTAAAAGAGTAATCTTTCTCTTTAGTTTTCCATTCCCATCTGCTTATGGTGATCTTGCCATTTCTTGGGTTATATTTATAAGCTTTAGAACTTTTATCATAGTCAATGAAAACATACCTCTCACTTTTATCATCAAACTTGGACCTCTTCTCATCCGGCACATGTGCATATGCGATGCTCCAAAAAAAATCGCAAATGAGCAACTTTTAGCTTGAAACCACTCCAAGACTCTTAAGGTGTTTCGTCACGAATACTCTTCGTGTGACACAGATTTGACAAATACACTGCACAAGCAATTGCTTAATCCCAAAACTTCTTTGGCATATTTTTGCTCTTCAACATACTCTGTACCATATTGAGAATAGGCTGGTTCTTTCTTTCCACGACGTCATTTTGTTGTGGTGATCTTGGAACAATCAAAAAGTGACGAATTCCACTATTTTCACAAAAAAAAACTTGAATTCATTTGAAGTGAATTCTCCATCATTATTGGACCTCAATGACTTAACTTGATATCCACTTTGTTTCTCCACCATGCTCTTGAATTTTTTGAAAGTATCAAACACCTCCGGTTTTACCTTCAAGAAATACACCCAAGTTTTTCTAGAAAAATCATCAATAAAAAGTAAAAAATAATTACTTTTACCAAGTGAAGATGGCTTGATTAGTCCACACACATCCATGTGAATCAACTCTAATGGGCATCAAGCTCTAGTCAAAGACTCTTTAAGAAAGCTTTTTCTTGCTTGCTTTCCAAAGAGGCATCTTTCACAAAGTTGGCTCGGATGATCAATAGCTGGCAATCCATTCACCATGCTTTCTTTCTTCATCACTTAGACTATCAAAATTCACATGACCAAATCTCATATTCCAAAGCCAAGATGAATCCTTGGTACATGAAATCAAACACCTTGGAACATCACATTGAAGTTCAAAACAAACATTTTATTATTAGCCATAGGAACTTTGGCTAACAATCTCCGATTTTCATCTCATGAATAACTTTTTATTTTTTAATTGAATATCATAATTTTTCTCCAAAAACTTTCTCAAACTTAAATATTTCTTTCATCTCCAGTACATAAACAATATTAAAAATTAATTGGTGAGTACCATCTTTCAAGCGAATTAAAATCATACCTTTTCCTTTGATTTTAACCCACGAAGAGTCTCCAAAAGTGATGTTTCCACCATTCAATTCTTCAAGCTCCACAAATAAATTCTTCTTTCTACAAATAAGGCTACTTGCACTAGAGTCAAGGTACCATTGATTTCTTCTCTCTACACTTTCTTATTTTTTGCAAGCGAGAACTAAAATACCATCTCCATCTTCATTTTTGCTCTCCACAAAATTATTTTTTTCTTCCACATTATTTTACATTCCTAGGAAAAAAGATCAAATTTATGACAAGTATAACATTTAATATTAGACTTATCATACCTTTCTTGATTTTGCTTCCATATCCTCTACCTCTTCCATGACCTCTTCCTTGATTAGAGTCTTGGCTCCTATTTTCTTTGTTTAGTGGTTGGATACCACCTCTTCCTTTTCCACTACGACCTTCCACTACCTCTTTGTTGCGAGCCACACCTTTCATTTTTCTCCTTGAAAGAAAGTTTTTCTTGCAACGCTTGTTCAAACGATACTTTCCTTTTCTTTAACTTTTCTTCATGCGCTTTCAAATAACCGTGAGTTTTTCAATGGTCATGGTATCCAAATCTTTGAAATCTTCAATATCCACAACAATATAATTAAATTTTGAATCAAGGGATCGTAGTATTAGTGCAATGACCCTATCATCGCTCAAGTCTTCACCGTATCTCTTCATTTGATTGACAATAGCCAAAACTCTTGAAATATAATCTGAAACGGATTCGTATTCCTTCATATGCAATGATTCAAACTCTCTTCTTAAGGTTTGGAGATGAACTTTTCACTTTATTCAAACCTTTAAAGGAAGTTTGAAGAATTTCCCATGCTTGCTTTGAGGTGGTTGCATACGCAACCTTCTCAAATATCTGGTCATCCAAACTTTGATGGATGAGAGTGAGCGTCTTTTGATCTTTCTCTTTAAAGGCAGCACCGCTTTCCACTCCATCACCTCCAACTTTCACCGGTTCCCAAACATCATAGGCATCAAGCAAAGTCTTCATCTGGATACACCAATTTCCATAGTTCTCTTTTGTGAGCATAGGAAATTGAAATGAAGTTCCAATACTGTTTTTCATTTTCTCTCCAAGTTTGATTGTCTCTCAAATACACCAGCTCTGATGCCACAATGTCAAAAAATTTGGGAGAGCAAGAAAAAACAAAAGAACACTCAAAACTCACAAAGAAGAAAGTGGAGGAAAGGAAGATTTCTATTGAACTTAACTTGCTTCAAATGGCTAGGAATACATGGCTATTTATAGGAGAAATCTTTCATGTATCTAGCCTACACTACATGTAAACATAATAACTAAGTCCACAACTCACATCTTTCAAGGTACATGGATGAAACTACTAGACATTGTATCTTCCAAAATGCATCAATGTGTCCATACTCTAATACATATACTAAATCAATATTCTAGTTCATGAAATAACGTAAACAAATGAAAAACAAGTTTATTATTTTCAGATTTCAACATATATGCTATGCTTTATTCTTTTTCTTTTTCTTTTTCTTTTAGGGTGAGACCCTGAGTCCAAACACTGGAAAGCCGTTGTTTATCACTTTCAAGTATTAGATGGAATGTCAATTTCAGGAGTCCACAATGCTTCTTGAAAGACAATACATACCTCAAAACTTAACCCCTGGCACGAGAGACGGAGTCATAATTTTGAGTTTATGGATTATGGATTCTACAAAAGGCAACTTAGTAGGTTTTAGATAAATTATTTATATACATTAATTGAGTTTTTTTAACACAAAGACAAGATTTGAACCATAACTACTATGTTTTGCCGAACCATAAGTAAAACTATGGCTTTGCCCCTGCCTGACATTTTGAGATTCTGAAACAACTACGATTTCTTGAAGCAGTTCACAGGTTATAATCAGATCCTTTTAGAAGTCAATAGAAAAAGAAAGATATAAGGTAAGATGGATATACATAATGACATTGTAAGTTAAATTGGTTAACTTCTGGTTTACTCTTGGCAAAAGATAAAGATGGTTTTACAACAATGTAATACTATATAATTTTTTATCATCTAATTGTATATCTTTCTTATCGCCAAGCTGAATCCTTTTGTTTTTTGTGCAACTTCAACTTTGCTTGTTCCAACTTGAGACAATGCATTGAATGAAAGTAAAAGGACTGCTAGTAAAAAACAAAATTGGTTTCTTCATGACATGTCCCACAACGACTTTTCTTACAATTATTATCTCCTTAGTTATTTTGTCTTACAACTTCGAAATTATTTTTGCTTCAATGAAGTGCTAAATGATGACTTCCATTTTTCAAAAAATTTCTCAAGGCAATTGACTCGAGTCATTTGTTTTAAGTATAAGAAAATTTAATCTTCAAAAGTTAGAGGAAAAAAACATAAGATACATCCCGAATTTATCCTGAAAAATAAGTTTTCTACTCAACCTTTACGGATCTTCTAATACTACCCTATACTTGTTAGGGACTGATTTTTTCTGTACCCTTTAAGCCATCTCCCAGTGCCCAATGAAGACTTAATAAACAATTATTATTATTTTTAATATAATTAATTACGTTAATCATTTTTAACCAAGTTATACTTTTAAAATGATACTTATCGTTTTAACCAAATATTTACAAACCCCTTTGCTTCATTTCATCCACCCCGTAAAATTTTTTAAATTAGCATAACGTTATATTCTTAATAGTAATACCTTGTTGAATTAAGATACGGCAAGATTTCAACTCCATCGAAGTAACAGATAAGCGTTGCACGACAGAAGTAAGGTTCAACATATATTTCATTCCCAAGTAGTACTGTTGAGTATAACAATACCAATTCCACCTGCTAAAGTCGCTTACATTCATTTGTCAAGAGTCCGAAACCAAAGTGTTACTTTTTTGGACTCAAAGCACCAAAATATGTGAAAAAATAATTGATGACCTTTTTATGTATAACACATGAATTACATGTTTTATACCTTAAGGACACATTTGTCCATTAAGATATAACGCATGTAATTCATGCGCTATACTTGTTAATTGACTGATCCACAATAATTGGTGGGTATAGCGCATAAATTAAATACGCGATACCATCCAATTATTGTACCCCTCACACATATTTTTTGCTTATTTAAGGAGCTTCATTCTTTCTTCAAATATTCATTCTGAAAAATTCAGTCTTCAGTATCCTTTTTATTTTCCTTACTCACTCCGAAATATTTGTTTACTTAACCTTTTTTGCATTNGGGGGGGGGGGGGGGGTTGTGAGGTTGTCGTGGAGAATAAATCAGTACACTATAGTTATTCTCCACAATGTATATTATTAAGTCACCACTCACATTGGAGTACGATAGATTGGTAACTTTGATATGTAAAAGAATGAGTGTGAGCAAACATTCGGTTAATATTAATGTAACCGGAAGATATCCACATTCGCATACTCGGAAAGGGGTTGCTTGTTATGCTTTAACATCTATGACGATGAAACTTTAAAAGATTTTTCGAGGACTCTGGATGAACACCAAAAACTTCTTGTGATAAAAATGCTGGAAATGTACATCAAGTCTGAAGACGTTCGCAATATTGAGGTTCCACAAAATAGGGATAACCCTCAATTATCTGGTGGTGTTTTTAGAGAAGTTTTATCCGAACAGGTTCCATTTGAAAGAGTCTGACCAGATCTAAACATATCTCCACGGGCGAATAAGGAGGGAGGACATAATTTCTCCCAAAGTTTACATAATTCACGCATCGAGTGATAAAATTTCAAATTTCCTTTTCTTAGTATGACTTTAGGTTTATGTATCATATTCGTACTAACACCAATATCTTCCAAAGGGGTATCATCCAGATATGAATTTTACAAGTTATGAACCAACCAACAATTGAATATACAATTTTGGTGGTTTGGATCATGCTGGTCCATCCGCGAGTCATCAACAACTCGATAATGTGCATCATGGGCTATCGACATATTATGAATTGTAAGTTAAGAGATAAATTTAATATATAATGTTGGGATTACTTTGAGAAACTTATTATTTTATTGGTTGTGCAGTGAAAACGAGCAACATGAAGGTCTGTCCTTACTGTGTTGCCCGAAGATCTATATTTAATCAGGATCTGGCAGATGCACTGAGTCAAGAAGATAATAGTGATTATGACAACAATGCTGCTGAGTCTGGAGATGATACACCCTTCCCTGATGAGGGCGACAACGATGAGGAAATGCGGTTTGCTGATGAGAATGAGAATGAGCAACCTGATTTGACGAGGGAGCATGATGCCACCAATGAGCATGCTCCATATATGCAGACCCCACCTCCCATTAGACCTCGAGTGTACGATTCCCATGTGACCTTTTATTCAAGAGAGATTCCCTACCTTGATCAGTTGTCCAGTATGCCGAATGTGGATACTCTAAAAACGAATCTTGATGACATTCAGACAGTAATGTGGGATGAATCTAGACCAACAGAGCTATCAAAGAATATGCTTTTTCCTGATAAAGCGCGCCTTAGCAGGGCGATGTGAATTTACAGCATAAAACACTATCGTGTGATTGAGGTTCATGAGTCATCTTCGCAAGCATATAAGGTCATCTGTCGTAAATAGTTTCAAGGTTGTAGATGGATGTTGCATGCGAGAAAGTTGAAAACAAAAATGTGAATTGTGGGGAAATACATTGGCAGTCAAACTAGTGATATGGACACATTAAATGGAAATAATTTTAACTTGAATGTTGACTTGATTTCTCTTATCTTGATTCCATACATTGAATCATCCATAAGGTACAAGACTAAAGAGTGTATAGCATTTGTTTACCAGGTATATGGTTGTACCATTACCAAAAAAAGGCATTTCTTGGGCGTAAACGTGTGTTTGAGATTGTTTATGGTAATCGGGATAAGTTATTTGCCGCTCTATCTAAGTACGTAGATGCTTTGCAACACTTTAACCCCGGGAATATTGTTGAATGAAAGCTTGAGCGCAGTCCAAGAATACCAGAATTCATATTCAGATATGTGTGCAGGGTATTTAAACCAGCCATTGATCGTTTTGTGCATTGTCGGCCTATAATCTCCATAGACGACACTTATGTCTATGGAAAGTTTGATATTAAGATGTTGATTTCCATTGCATTAGATGATAATGGAAGAATATTTCCCCTCGCATTTGATATTTGTGCCAATGAAAGTCAAGAGACTTGGACATGGTTTTTGAACCACTTGAAGGAGAATGTTGTCTGACAACATTCAGGTATTTGTTTAATATCTGATCGGCATGGTGGGATTTTAAATTTTGTACAGACTTTGGATGCATGGAAGAAACCATATTCCTACTACTATTACTATGTAGGAACTTGAAGGCCAACTTCCAGCGGGATTACCCGAACAAGAGCTTACGTGATTTAATGTAGATGGCTGCAACAGGTCATCAAGAGTGTAAATTCAGGAGGCGAATGGAATTGCTTAGGTAGGAAGAACCATGAGCTTATCATTGGTTGATACAACACGATCTTGATAAGCGGACTTTGCATAAGGATAGTGGCAGAAGATGGAGAATTTTGACTACAAACGTGTCAGAGTCTTTTAATGGGTTGATGAAGTCTGCCCATGGATTGCCTGTCACTGCCATGGTGGGGACATTATTCAGGTAGATGGCGGAGAGGTTTGTCGAAAGATCCCTAAGTGCATCGTCCCTGTTGGAAAGGGGTGTTCAATTTATGCCAATACCGATGAAACGATTTGAGAAATATAGGAAGCAAGCACAATATCATACATAGTTGCAATATTGCAACGAGTGAAATATTTCTTGAAGTTCGCACTAGTTTGCATCAAAATTGCGATAATAATACCCATACCATCAATGAATCCAACAAATTATGTTTGTGTGGGAAATGGTTGATCTATCACTTGCCATGAAGTGCTTTTCACATGCTGGTTTTGCTGCGACGAGGTACGTGGATAAGGAATATAGTGTTTTGTTCATACGTAAACACCTACAACGGACACTTCCAACAAGTGGGTGCTGAGCATTATTGGCTGATGGAACAATTTAAAATAGTGTGTGACAAGGATTATGTGCGTCGTCGGCAAGTGAAAAAAGGAACACAGATACAAAATCAAATGGATCTTAATGACACCGTTTATGCACATGTGGTATATGTTCCCAAACAGGATATAATTGCCATAAATGTCCTTCAGTCGGTTTGGGAAATGGTGGTAATTCAGCTCTCGATGGAATTTCATCTAATGTGCCCAATTTTCAAGGATAAACTTAGTGATTTTTTGCAGTATGTTTTGTTGCACTAAATGTCTTTAATAGTGCCGCTTGAAATATTTATTAAATAAAATTAAGTTTCTAGTAGTCTTCAATATAATTGACAATTAGCATTGAAGATTCAATACAATAATTAAAAAAAAGAACAAAAAATAATAACGATATTCATTCGCCATTATCGTCACTATCTTGCACTATTTCATTGTCATTGTCTTTATCTTCTTCGTCAACATCTCGCACGTATCCGTCCGGATCAAGGACATCATAATCCAAGCCCCAATTGACACACATTTCTTGTATTTTATCTCTATCATCAATAAGACCACTTGCTTGATTTTATAACAATATGGGACTCCTACGTCCAACGTCTGCGGTAGAAACTTTGTAATACCTCCCACTCGACAACTGTTGGAAATACAGGATAATCAATGTCTCTATGCAATTTTTCGTTCTCTAATAAATTCCAATACTGATCCTCCAGTCCTTGCATGTAGTTAATATCATCCAACGCATGATGAATGGTGTACCTTTTCTATCTCTAAAATCTCCTTCATCAAATGCCGAATCACTTCTGGTTCATCTGTGTGTGTTTGTTTGGAATGCTGCAGATAGTGCTTGTGGTACAATTAGCCTATGCCAATGACATAGTACTTCACAATCACACCTTTTTAGTAAAGGGGAACCCATTGTAGTTTTTCACCCCAAATTTGCATACCTTCAGGCTTTGTAGAATGCGCTTCCCCCTTAATAATGTGCCCTGCAAAATTGAGATCAGTATGTATACTGATAGGCTTATTTTCTAAGAGACGTAGAACACCATACCACTTGTCATCCACCAAATCAGTATAGCAACCTCACATGTGTTTTTCAAAATAGTGATTGCTTGTGTTATGACGTGTTCCATATGGATTTGTTGAACTACCTTCACCTTTTTGCCTCTTCTTAAACCACTTATTAAATGTGAGTGGCATTTCTGAAATGGATGTTGTAATGGTTTTTAAAAAATTAGAATATTGGTTTAACTTAAAAAGAACCAAACTACACGAACTTGTATGTTAAATATAACACATCAACAATATGCTTATGTTTGTTGTAATGTCGACCTGAAAAAGCTACACGAACTTGTACCGTAAAGAATCATTAGCACAGAAACATAACACATCTATAATATTCATTATTGCATTGTCATGCCGACCTGAAAAAGCTGCGCAAATACTGTAAAGAATCATTAGAACGCGAAAGAATCGCTTGCGTGCTGTAGCATCTCCAATCCCAACTGGTAGAAACAATGTAAGCCAATAGCCTGCATATCATATACCATATTAATTAGGGAAGTATGTTAAAGTAATGTAATATGATAAGTAACTATATCAAATAACATACCAGTGCCTTATGCCTCCCGACGTATGGAACGTACTGACCACCCTCGCAATGAATGAGATTCCCGATCAAAAGGAGAGTAACACAGTGACACCAAACCATGTACTGATTCTCCTCATCAATACGGTTATGTAGAGGGTATCGTGGAATCAGGCAATATCTCTGATCCCAATCCTCTATCTGGGCCTCTAGCCAGGCCAAGTATGTTTGGTCGACCTTACTGCAATCATACCGTTCATAATGTGTGGAATGCCAATTGGGTGGAATAGGTATAAGCTGGCGTCGACCAAACTGTCGAAAGACTCGATCGGTGGCATGATTCTCGACTATATTAAGACGTATAAGTGGGACTGAAGATATCCACATAGCTCGATCGAGGGAGCAATAATATGACCATCCTGCAATGAGCTCGTCGCTGTATGGCCTCTATATAAACTATTTATTAAATGAAAATTCATGAGTAAACGCAAGACATATCAAGCATTATTAAATAAACTTAGTTTTATAGTTACCTGAGCGCCTTGAAGTAAATCCAACAGATCCCTGTAATAAGGGATATGATGTCGAGCCTCGACCTTGCGGGCGTGGCCTTGCCTATCAAACCATCTACTATCAATTGGTAGAAACGGTGGAGGTGGTGCATATGGAGCTATCGGTGGGAGAGAGGGATGGATCTGCAAGAACCGCTTCCAAGCCCAAACCTAATATTGAATGTGGACGTAAATTTGATTGATTTTGTACTATCTCTATTACAGTCATTAAAATAATTAATAATGTTATCACCTACAACAACGGAATAAAACCAGCGATGTCTTTCACGGTACACATGGACGCCCTGCCTAACTGCCTATAAAGGTAGGCTAGAACAGCTCCACCCCAGCTGTATGTAGGTAACTCATCTAGTCGCTCCATACGATGCAAAAATCGCAAGCTAACAATGTTTCCCGAAGTGTGCGGGAAAAGAATACTACCAAACATCATCAACAACAATATCGTCTGCCGTTCAATAGCCTCTACAAGTGAGTCATCAGTAATCTCCGTATGCAACACCACCCAATGTTGTTTAACGAGCCACATCACTAATCGACTAGCACCACTCATAGAAGTCGGCTGCGAAGGCTAGAAATCAGTGAGCCTCTACAACATATGTAGATATGTAACGACCTGATCGGTCGTTTTGAGTATTATAGCCCCGTTAACTTATTTATTGCTTCTTCTAGGATCATTTCATGTTATGTGACTTTCTGGGGTGGTTGGTTTGGTTTGGGGGATGTATCGAAATGAAATGGGATACTTAGTACCAAGGTTGGAAGCCTAAGTTAAAAGAGTTGACTGGATGTTGACTTATGTATAAATGACTCCAGAATGGAGTTTTGATGGTTTCGATAGCTCCATATAGTGATTTTGGACTTGGGAGTNGAAATGGAAACGGGGCTAAACGGATGCAAATACGTCAAAGAATACGCGAAAGGGGACGCCCGGACGATAGCCGGGCGTCAGAGCCAAACAGCCTGGGGTAGCCTGGCGTTAGACCCATAACGCCTGGGGGGTTCTGGCGTTACCCAGGCTATAGACCCATAACGCCTGGGGGGTCCTGGCGTTACCCAGGCGTTAGACCCATAACGCCTAGGTGCCTATTTCGGTGAGGTCCGAGTTTTGACGGGTTTTAAGTGTTTCCAAGTTAGAATAGAA
>ML329361.1:0-15689 GCA_005239505.1 Nicotiana paniculata | reverse complement strand
ACCTCTTTGTTTGAAGCTTTGCCAGGAAGCTTCTACTTGTTGAAGCTTTGTTTCCCCTAATTCGGAAACACAACAATAGACTTGCCACTATAGTATAGGAAAAAGCTTCTCTTTGATAAACAGTCATAGGGGAGTTCAGAAAGGATCTGATCGTAGATAGAGACTTCAACTTGTGCAGGGGTAGGGGCGGATGTAGCCAAGTGGATCAAGGCAGTGGATTGTGAATCCACCACGCGCGGGTTCAATCCCCGTCGTTCGCCCATCAATAAATGGACCGTTTGTTTCGGAGACACAAGACAAACCTAGAAAGAATTTATTCTGCAAGTCATCTCGAGGCTTTCAAACGCATCCAAGCAATTGGTATCCGATTGAAAGATAGAAAGCATAGATTCGCGTCGCCTACTTGCTGAAAGCAAAAATGGAATGGCCGATCATGAATTCTATGACGTTTTTAAGACCTCACTAATCAGCCAACCACTTTTTAGTTCATAATGAATGAACCCCCGGATGAATAAAAAATATCCCCTCCCTTTTACTAAACCATGGGGAGCCCCGAGTAGTTTACCGGACAAATTGAGTTGTCGTGACGATACCTTTCAACATCGGAAAAGGCTTCTCTTCATCACGAGACGGATCAGATCTGCCGCAGACACCCGAGAGATCTTCACAAGGCAGGCTAAAATAAAAGACTAAGAGGCGTTGCAAGCGAGAAAAGAGTTATGCTTTCATTTCTTTGTTGAGATTGAAATAAAGTTAAAAGGTTAGGTATAATGCACGCAGGACAAGTCAAGAAAAGGACTTCCTTACTTTTCA
The DNA here is from genome assembly GCA_005239505.1 of Nicotiana paniculata. Lineage (NCBI taxonomy): Eukaryota > Viridiplantae > Streptophyta > Magnoliopsida > Solanales > Solanaceae > Nicotiana > Nicotiana paniculata. The sequence goes on along the minus strand of ML329361.1, from coordinate 14,876 downwards.
TTCATAGTAGTCTTAATGACTAGTAGTTTGAACCCTTAAGAAAGCGGTTTTTTTCGGCACTCGCTTCCTTCGTCTTAAGTCAAGTTCAGTTTACTTTTTCGATTCAGAACTCTTAGTCGAGCTGATGGCGAGATCGATTTTTTGTTCGAGGTTCAAGAGGAAGGAGAGGAACCACCGCCCAATGGTGCTTTTACGAAAGTATGGTCACCGGTGGCTAATACCTTCTCGAGCCTATCGAACCTGAAATCCACTTTCCATCGCTCTTTTTAGGTTGGCATAATATAGAAAAAGAGTGACAAGAAACAACACATACCTATCACTTTTGGAAGGTTTGGAACCCTTACTCAACATAGGGTCCAAAAACCCGACATACCCTTTTTTTAGAGCGTATAAGGGGAAAAGAGCTCTTGCATCGTTAGCCGCTTTTGAGCATTTCCTGCCTGAGTTGTTGACCATCACCTGACCTCACACGGGAGGCCCCGCGCCAAGTGATTCTCCCCCCAAAAACTCTACATGTGATGTTTCGAAAACAGAAACATGTGATTTAGTAAATTAGAACCCATTGTGGGGTGCAACCAGGGAACAACTATCAACTAGTTTGAAAGGTTCTTCCATTTAGTAATGGAAGTCATCCGTTGTCACTTTCTAAGGGTATGGTAGAGAGGCTTGAGAAGGTGGACAATCCTTCAGTGAAGACCTAACGAGAGGCTGAATTCAAACACACCCAAAATCCACAAGAATCGTACGAACATCTATGGAGCGTAGCAAGGAACCTTGGCTTCAGCTCTCGTCACCTCACTCAATCCTACAGCGGAAACTCGAGTCGAGGCGCTGCAAGCGAGCAAAGAAGCACTTCTTGTAACCAAACAAAAACCCCATGGATCATCAAAGGCTTANCAGCTCTCGTCACCTCACTCAATCCTACAGCGGAAACTCGAGTCGAGGCGCTGCAAGCGAGCAAAGAAGCACTTCTTGTAACCAAAACAAAAACCCCATGGATCAGCAAAGGCTTGTTCTGGACCACGCCGCTAGATTGAGACTGCCACCTTCCTATTTGAGTAAGGAATGAATATCGGACCCTACTGACGTACAACCGACGACCGGACCTAGTGGTGCTTGCGGCTTTTCCTATTTCGGCTTGGATTGAAAATACTGGAAAGGAAAGGAAAAGAAGCTGTCCAGCCTTTCAAGCCCTACTAAGTAAAGGGGGATGCGTTGTTGGCTGCTTTAACCCCACTTCTGCTCAACATCGATCCTCTCACATACTTCCTCAAGCAGCGGAACACTCAATGCCCAAGCAGTTACACGTTGTTGATTTCAGACTCCTCCGGTAGAGCCAACAACCATTCAGTGAATTGTCTTGTGTTACTAAGTTTCAAGACGTTCACTGAATCCTTCACGATATTTTGGTGGCAGGTACTAGTACATCGAAGCCTTAGAGAGCCGCTGGACTCCAGACAAGCTGTTACGAAGCGCCATCAGCCCAGGTCAGGCGACCCGAAAGGACCAGACATAAACTACCCGCTAAGAAAATGGTAAATAAGACAAGCGATCAAGCTGGCAAGTCAGGGATACAGGATGGATTTTTCCAGGGTGTGTCAACTTCCTTATATATTCAGCCACATGTGCGGGTGTGAAAGGATTTTATGGTCTCGGTCATTCTTCTATGAAATATCGATTCTATCAATCGTTCCATTTCGGAATCAAGTCCCCCCTGAATAAGTAAGGCCCGTGATTCGCCAAACCAGCTCCTAGCCTTACCCGGCGGAACTAGCTAGGGGTATTCGGCATGGGCGGAGAGAGCATCTGAAGGGTTACTTCACCTCTGCTGAAACAAGCCTCTTGGCCTCTGATGCTCGTACTTAACCTGCTGACAACTAAGACACCAGGACGCATACTGAACAATGTCCTTTTTCATCCGCCTCCACCAGTAATGTTGCTTCAAATCACGATACATCTTCGTTGCTCCTGGGTGAACTGAATACCGAGAAATGTGCGCCTCTGCTAGAATCCTCTCCTTCAGGCCATCAACATCTGGAACAGGCATTCGGCCCTGGAGCCTCAGAACACCATCCTCGCCCAAGGTAACCTCCTTGGTCCTACCCTGGACCACCATACCCCGAAGCTCTGCCAAACATGGATCATCAAACTGTCGAGCCTTAATCTCTCCCAATAATGAAGACTGAGTAACCACATAAGTCAAAACTCAACGAGGCTCCGAAAGGTCTAATCTCACAAGGTATTGGCCAAGGACTGAATGTCGAAGGCTAAAGTTCTCTCCTCAGCTGCAATGTAGGCCAAGCTACCCATACTCGCTGCCCTCCTGCTCAAAGCATCTGCTACTACGTTCGCCTTGCCCGGGTGATACAGAATAGTGAGATCATGGTCCTTTAACAACTCAAGCCATCTCCTCTGCCTCAAATTAAGGTCCCTCTGCTTAAACAAATGCTGAAAACTGCGGTGGTCAGTATAGACCTCACAAGAGATGCCATACAAGTAGTGCCGCCAAATCTTCAAAGCATGAACAATTGCCGCCAACTCCAAGTCGTGCACCAGATAATTCTTTTCATGAACCTTCAGCTGGCGTGAAGCATAAGCAGTAACCCTGCCATCCTGCATTAATACACACCCCAACCCGACGCGTGAAGCATCACAATATACCATATACATCCCTGACTCAGAAGGCAATGATAGAACTGGTGCTGAAGTCAATGTTGACTTGAGCTTCTGAAAGCTCGCCTCACAATCGTCGGACCATCGAAACGGGGCATTCTTCTGAGTCAATCTAGTCAATGGAGAGGGTATAGAGGAGAATCCCTCCACAAATCGACGGCAATAGCCTGCTAAACCCAGAAAACTCCTGATCTCTGAAGCTGAAGTAGGACGCGACCAACTCTGAACTGCCTCAATCTTCTGCGGATCAACCTTGATACCCTCTCCGAATACCGCATGCCCCAGAAATGCCACAGACTCCAACCTAAACTCGCACTTGGAGAACTTAACATATATCTTCTGCTCTCGCAAGGTCTGAAGCACAACTCTCAAATGCTGCTCGTGCTCACCCAGGCTCCGTGAGTAGATCAATATATCATCAATGAAAACAATGACGAAGGAGTCAATATACGGCCTGAACACCCTATTCATCAAGTCCATAAATGCTGCTGGGGCATTAGTCAAGCCAAAGGACATCACCAGAAACTCATAGTGGCCATACTTGGTGCGAAATGCGGTCTTCAGGACATCTGAAGCCCGAATCATCAACTGGTGATAGCCCGATCAGAGATCAATCTTAGAAAACACACGAGCACCCTGTAACTGGTCAAACAAATCATCAATGCGCGGCAGAGGATACTTATTCTTGATGGTCTCCTTATTCAGCTAACGGTAATCAATGCACATCCACATGGACCCATACTTCTTTTTCACAAATAAGACTGGAGCACCCCACGGTGACACACTCGGCCTAATTAACCCCTTGGCCAACAACTCCTCAAGCTGCTCCTTTAAATCCTTTATCTCCTTAGGAACCATACGATATGGGGGAAGAGAAATAGGCTGAGTATCTGGAGCCAAATCAATACAGAAGTCTATATCTCGATCTGGAGGCATGCCTGGAAGATCTGAAGGAAACACATCTGGAAACTCTCGAACAACAGGCATTGAATCAATGGTAGAAGACTCGGCGGTGGTGTCCCGCACAAATCCAAGGAAAGCTAAGCACCCCTTCTCGACCATGTGCCGAGCCTTCATATAGGAAATGACCCGACTGGCTACACTAACTGAAGAACCCCTCCACTCTAGCCTCGGCGACTCAGGCATGGATAATGTAACTGTCTTGGCAATGCAATCCAACACAGTATAATAAGGAGATAGCCAATCCATGCCCAAAATAACCTCAAAATCAACCATATCAAGCAATAACAGATTGGCTCTGGTCTCAAGCCCAAAGAAAGTAATCACACAAGATAAGTAGACCCGGTCTACCACCACAGAATCGCCCACAGGAGTGGACACATACAAGGGAGAACCCAAGGACTCACGAGGAATCTCCAGAGAATGGGCAAATAGTGCTAAAACATATGAATATGTAGACCCTGGGTCAAATAAAACCTGAAGCCTCTCTACCACAAACTGAAATAATACCTGTAATGACAACGTCTGAAGCCACCGCATCTGATCTGGCCTGAATGGCATAGAATCTGGCTGTAGCACCTGAAGGCTGAGCTCCCCCAGAACAAGCTGGAGCTGACTGACCCGTTCCTGAGTGGCCTACCCCTCTAGGACGGTCCCTGCCAACCTGACCCCCACCTCTAGGTGGTCGAGCTGCTGGTGCTGAAATCATAGGCTGGTGGCTCTGCTGCACGGCCTTGCCCCGATAGTGGGGACAATCTCTCCTCACGTGGCCTAAGTCCCCACACTCATAGCATCTCAAGTGTGACATATCCTGTTGTCCTGAAGGGTAAGAGTTCTGACTGGCTGGAGTGCGATGAGAATCATCTGACACAGCACTGAAATAGGAACCGGAGGATCTCTGACGGCTGGAGTAACCACTGGATGAACCGTGGATGGCTGGAGGACGGTAGGAGCTCTCTGGAATGGCAGTGATCTTAGGCCTCGATGAAACACCCCTAGGAGGTAGTGTAGGTGCTGAATATGATGGCCTACTGTACTGACCGCCTCCAAACTGACCCCTGCCCCAAGCTGGAGCACCCCTGAAGTCACCTGAAAACCTGGCCCTCTTGTCCTGCTGACCCTACTGACCCTGCTCCCTGCTCCTCAGACGGTAACCCTCAATCTGTCGAGCTATCTCGACTACAAGCTGGTACGGGGTACCCATCTCTACCTCTCTAGCCATAAAGGTCCTGATACCTGGATGTAATCCTGCCATGAACCGCCGCACTCTCTCAGCATCAGTGGGCAATATCATAAGAGCATGACCAGATAACTCTGAAAACCTTGCCTCATAATCCGTCACGGACATTTGTCCCTGCTTTAACCTCTCAAACTGACCCCGAAGCTCCTCCCTCTCAGATGGTGGGATGTATATGTCCAGAAATAGCTGAGTAAACTGACTCCAGGTGACAGGAGGAGAATCTGCTGGCCTGCCAAAAATATACGACTGCCACCAGTGGTGAGCTCTGCCCTCTAGTTGAAAGGTGGTGAAGTCTACCCCATGAGACTCCAAAATACTCATGTTGTGCAGTCTGTCCCTGCACTTGTCGATGAAATCCTGGGCATCCTCATCCCGCTCACCCCCGAAGACTGGAGGGCGAAGTCGGGTCCATCTATCAAGCATCTTCTGATGGTCACCCTCTGCAACTGGCCTGGGCTCTGGTGCTGCAACCACAGGCTGAACCCCAATCACGGGCGGTGTACCCAGAGTATGATGTGTTGCTGTTGCTGGTCCTGTGGCCTGAGCGGTAGGGGTCGGAACTCCCCCTCCTTCCTGGGAAGTGGCAGGGTCTGCTGGAAGTACACCTGCCTGGGACATAGTGTCCATAAACCTCAACATGCGGCCCATGACCTCCTGGAAGCCTGGCACCGTCATAAATTCCGCTGAAGTAGGAGCAACTGGTGGCAACTCATCCCGCTCCTCGATAATAGGATCGTCAAGTGGTGCAACTGCTACAGCTCTGGGACGCCCTCGCCCCCTAACTCGGGCAGGTGCCCTACCCCTACCACGGCCTCGAGCGGCGGGGGTAGCAACCTTTCTCGGATAAGGAACATGAGATGCACGCATCCTCACCATCTACGAGAGAATAGAAGATCAAATTTGAGTACATCATTGATTGCACGATAGGATATGAACAAAAGGAGTTTCTTAACACCCTATCGCCTCCTGAAGATAAGTACAGACGTCTCCGCGCCGATTCGCAAGAATCTACTGGGTATGCCCGTGACTCGTGAGACTACGTGAACCTAAAGCTCTGATACCACGTTGTCACGACCCAAATCCTAATTCAGGTCGCGATGGCGCCCAACGGCGGGGTTAGGCAAGCCAACATGAATGACACTGAGTGTTACCATCCCAAGTTGGTTAATAAGCCAATATTTAACGATTTTAATCAGATGTAAATAGGATAATAACCCGTGATATGAAATAAACCATTAATACGTGAACCAAACAATAAGAATATCTATATAATATATACAACCCAAAACCCAAAGCGTATGCTACATGTGTGCCAGGAACTAGTGTCACGAGTGCCACGGGCAACTATCAGAATATACAAAGATGATGTGTGTGTGTGTTTTTATATATATATATATACACACAAATCCACAGTCCGAATGAGATAAACGAGGAAAAATGGAAAAAAGAAACTTCAGGGTGCGGCCAGGAAGTCGCCAGGGAGAGAAACTCAGTGTGAAGTCTAATCGCACAAATCAATATCTAGCACCGGCCTGATAGTCAGACGTACCAGCCTCCTGACCTGTACAATCAAGTACATAAGAAAAGGAAGTGCAGCATGAGTACATAAATAAATATGTACCCAGTGAGTATCTCGTCTAAACTCGAAGGGGTAGTGACGAGAGGTCGACTAGATACTCACTAAGGTCCAACGACATAATAGAAAATGAGATATGTCTAAAGAAATAGGCATGTGAAGCAGAAATCAACAAGTACATAAGAAAATAATGTAGTCCAAGTAATAACTGAATAATGAATTGCATGTGCCAAATTCCCCTCTTAAACCACACTTGTCTATCCCACTATAAGTGACTCAAACTCAAGTGATCATACCAAAACCAGGACAAGACAACCGGTCGGAGTCATAAGGGTGGTCATAAGGACTGAGGTCATAAGCTAACCCACAATCGCGCATCATACATGCGACTCGTGTGCTGACTCGATAATGATAAGCTGACCCACGATCGCGCATCCAGTCTGCGACTCGTGTGCTGCCTCGATAATGATAAGCAGACCCACGATCGTGTATCATGCCTGCGACTCGTGTGCTGACTCGATAATGATAATATATGAGCTGACCCGCTATCGCACATCCAGTCCACGACTCGTGTGCTGATTCAATAATAGTAGTATATATATAATGGTACATATGTGTACTGACTCAATAGTGAACTCAACAGATATGTACCAATACCATTGATAGCCAACTGAGATATAAATCAGAATATTTCACCTTGTCATGTTATCTCAACAGAAATCACAACGTATAACACATTCAGAGTACAAGTAAAGCACGTAGAGGCATGCTCGTGAGTCCTAAAGCTACCCGACATAGCAATAAAGTCGCCACGTACGGACTCTCATCACTTGATACGTACGTGGACCCCACAACAAGTACACATCGCAAGCAAGGAACCTATGGGGACGTTTCCCCCTTACAGGGTTGGAAAGGAGACTCACCTCGTGACGAAATCACCCCTCGGATCAAGGATGCGCCCGAATCTCCGAAATCTACCCTCGACGGCTCGCAACTAGACAAATATAGCGTAATTGAATAAATTTAAGTTCAAAGAAGAAGAATCAACCATTAAACCCAAAATTAAGCTTTCTTGAAGGATTTTGAAATTTTGACCCCGGGCCCACACGTCCAGATTTCAGAAATTCTTAAAGGAATTACTTACCCGAAGCCTAAGGATCATAATTACGTGATTTCTACTCGAATTCATGGAATTGAATGAAGAATCCAAATTTTTACCCCAAGGCCCTAAGATTCTTTACCCAATTTCATGATTTTTTATATTTTAGAAGTTAATCTATGTGAATTCTTTGTACAAATTTGGGATTTTCGAAATAATTACTCGCCTTGATACTAGGATGAGTCGTGGGGGTGCTACTCAAGCTTCAATGGCGTTTAATGGAGTTTTTGGAATGAATAGGATGAAGAAATCCCGTGTTTGGCATTTATATATAGCTGCCTACAGGGGTTTCCGCACCTGCGACCTTGGGACCGCAGGGGCGGACCCGCACCGGCGGAAATAGGGTCGCACCTGCGAAAAAGAGCGAGGGGGACTGGGGATGCACCTGCGGAGGGGTTTCCGCACCAGCGAACCCGCCCCTGCGGAAAATGTTTTGCACCTGCGATCAAAAGGGGACCTCACCTGGGGTCGCACCTGCAGAGTTGGAGACCGCACCTTCGGCTCCGCTCCTGCGGAATTTGAATCGCACCTGCGAGGCTGGGAATGCAGGAGCAGTCTCGCACCTGCGACTGGACAACCGCACCTGCGGTCACACCAGCTGCAGCTGCACCAGCAGTGGTTTTTGGCCTTGTGCGGGGTCCGGGAGATACCTGGGCCCACCCGAGCCTCCGTTAAAATATACCAACAAGTCCAAAATCATAAGACGGACTCGCTCCAGCCTACGGAACACTCAAAACATCGCTAAAACTCAAAATCACTCCTCAAACCCCTGAATTCCAACTTAAGAACTTAAAGTTCAAGATTTCTATAACGATGCGCCGAACTGACCTATATAACTCAGAATAAGCTCAAGTTTTGCAGATAAGTCATAAATGACCATACAGAACTATTCCCGGTCCCCAAATTCCGTTCGGAATTCGATAGCATAAAATCACGTCCCAAACCAAATTTCAAACATAAGGAATCTTGATTTCCTTTTTGGGCGCCGAAATTCTCCCTGGTTATCGAAAACCCGAGACGAACACACGCCCAAGTCCGAAATCATCACACGGAGCTACTGGAGCTATCAGAACTCGATTCCGAGGTCTTTTTCTCAAAGTGTTGACCGATGTCAAACTTGGCCAAATAGGCCAACCTTAAGGAACCAAGTGTTCCTAAATCACTCAAACCATTCCCGAATCCCGAAGCACCCACTCCCACAAGTAATAAAGCACGAATAAATGCTATGGAAGGTTTCATTTAAGGGAATGGGGTCCTAATACACCAAATGACCGGCTGGGTCGTTACCGATGTTTCTTGAGTTTCAGCTTGCGGGGTGTGTGCCCGGTGGTGTTAGTTGTGGCATGGTGATTCGGGTGTTTAATTACGAGGTCTTAGTTTTTCTTGCACCATTATCAGTGTTACAGAGGTTTGAAACAGAGATTCTATCATATGAGGCTAACTGCTAGTGCTGGGTTAATTTCGGGCAACTATTGTGATCAGAAGTGTTTTTAAGGACCTATGTATGGTGTGTTATGTTGTGTGGTCATACCTTGTGGGTGTAGGAATGAATTTATGCATCTAGTTAAGACTGATACCGGATATGGATGTAGAATCGGGTCTTTTTGTACATGAGTATAAGCTGAGAATTTGGGGTATGAGGCTTATCAGTATTGGTAGAAAGGCTAAATTGCAATTGATATGTTGTCGTCAGGATTATATAGAGTGGGGTGACGTGTTATCACCTGCGGGTGTATGTTGGAAGTGTGAATTCAGTGATTTGAGGACTTCGAGGCGAATCTTGAAATGTTCGAGGATGAACACTTGTTTTAAGAGGGGGAGAATGTAACGACCTGACTGGCCGTTTTGAGAATTTAAGCTTCGTTCGATGACATAAGGCCTTGAGCAGCTTCAAAATATGTATATCGACCTGTGTGCACTGTTTATTCAATTACTAGATGATTTAGAGTCGAATTGGAAGAAGGATTCTAGTTTTGGAAGCTTAAGCAGTGAGAATTTGATTGGAATTTAACTTTTTGTGTAAACGGATCCGGAATGAGTTTTGGATGATACCAACAACTTTTTTGGGTGATTTAGAGTAAGGAAGGTGTCCGGAATGTAATTTGGAGGTATGTCGTAGAATTAGGCTTGAATTGGCGAAAGTAGGAAATTTGGCGATTTTGGTCGGCAGTGTAAAATTAGGTATCGTGGTCGGAATGGAATTCCAGAAGTTGGATTAGGTTCGTATTGTCATTTTTGACGTGTGTGCAAAATTTCAGGCCATTCAGACGTGGTTTGGTAAGTTTCCGCATCGTTGGCGAATTTTGGAAGTTTAGAAGTTCTTAGGATTCTGAGGTTGATTATGTATTTTGGTGTTGTTTTGGGTTTTCCGAAGGTTCAACTAAGTTCAGGTAGTGATATATGACTTGTTTGAATTGATGGTTGAGGTCCCGAGGGGCTCGGGTGAGTTTCGGATAGGTCCGGGTTGTGTTGCGCTCATTTTTTATGTTTTGGCGTCGTTTCTTCAAGGATATATGGTACCACATTAAGAAAATGAACTCCAATTGTTTTATTGAAGCATTTGATCCGTATCTTAATTACGGAGCTATAGAAAAAAGAATCGTCAAATTTGGACATCGTATGAGGAGGTGAAGCTCATTTTAGTGTCGGAGAAGAGAGCTGGTGCTGGTGTCTCGCAGATGCGAAGTTGAGTCCGCATCCGCGGAGCCGCAGGTGCACAAAACGGTCCGCAAATGCGGAATTGACAGTTGGAGATGCGCAGGTGCGGGTATTTTGGTCGCACATGCGAAAATCCCTGAGTATAACAAAATCAAACTGTGTCATTTTAGTATTTTGAGCATATCTTGAGTTCTAGAGCTCCGATTGAGGTGATTTTTGTGACGTTATTCTCGTCTCTTCACGGGGGTCAGTATCTAAGTATATTTTTGTATTTTAATATGGTTAGAGAAGTTCTTGTTTTGAATTAATTCATGTTTCGATTGGAGAATTGGGGATTTTTATCCAAAACTTTTGTAAAGAGAATAATTGGGTTTGGACATTGATTTGGTATCGGAATTTGCTGAAATTAGTATGGTTGGACTCCTAATTGAATGGGTGTTCAGATTATGTAAATTTTTCGGGTTCTGAGGTGCGGCCTTGGGGTCGAATTTTGGGTCGATTTCTAGAATTTTGTAAAGATTGAGACTTTATGATCCAAAAATAGTTACTTATGAGTTTTATTTATGTTTTGAATTTATTTTGATTATATTTGAGATGTCCGGAGATCTTTTCACCCGAGAAGTTCATTTTAGAGTACTGGGTTGTCTTCTTTGAGGTAAGTATCTTGCCTAACCTTGTGTGGTGGAATTTTCCCCTAGGATTTGAGTCTTATATGTTGATTGTAGCCCGTGTACGCGAGGTTACGAGTGTGTGCTCGAACTTCTTTATAGGATGTTGGACTTTTAGGGTTCTTAGGTTATCGTATTCCTATGTACGAGCTTGTACTTGTTATGACTGTGTTCCTAATTGCTAGTTTCATTTCTACCTGCTTAAATTAGAATTACTTGCTTTTAGATTCACTTTATTGCTTACTTGATATTAATTGACTTAACTGAAGATTTTACCATTCTACTATCGTCCTATATTTTTCATAAACTACCTATTTAATAGGAATTAGTATTATCTCACCCTATAATTGTTTAGCATTAATTAGAGTTATGGTTATCTTTTGCGGCTTACCCTTATTTGAATTGTTAAAAAATCTCTCGTAATTGCTCAACCTTAAAAGGAATTCAGATAACCTATATCTTAGTCGACTTGCCTTTATTTGGAATTAATTAACTTGTGTTGGGTTCTTATTGTTGACTTGAATATTGTGGATTCGTTGTTACGTCTTGTTTCTCCTTGGTTAACCTGTTTTCTTTACCCTTGGTATTTCTCTTCAGTGGTTATTCCTTGTGAGTGAGTTATGCCGTTCTTGTGATTTAAGTTCTTGTATTGATTTGCTCATCGTACATTGCATTTCTATCATATGTTGCTTTTGCACCTATTGTGAAGATGTACGATGCATTCTGTCGTGTTATAGTTGTTATCATTGTTGGTTGCATTGCATAATTACTTTGGGGACTACGGACGTATTCTGCGAGATCCCCCCTGCACTGCGTATTTACTTTGGGGTTTACGGACGTATTCTGGGAGATCCCCCATGTACTGCATATTTATTTTGGGACTACAGATGTATTCCGTGAGATCCCCCTGCACTGCATATTCACTTTGGGGACTACAAACGTATTCTGGGAGATCCCCCATGTACTGCATATTTATTTTGGGACTACGTATTCCGGGATATCCCCCAGCACTGCATATTTGTTTTGGGACTAGTGACGTATTCCGGGAGATCCCCCTGTACTGCATAATATATTCAGAACTATGGGATGGGATCCCGGTAGATTTTTCCCTATTGATATACTTTTCTTCGGAACTATTAATCTTCCACGCTTAGGAGTTACAGGGTGACCTATAATCGAAGGATATTTACTTGAAAAATGTACCTATTTGAAAAGTATTTATCTTGCAGAAACTATGTTTGAAAGATATTATTTGAAAAGTATAGTTGAAAAGCGTTTACCTTGAAGAAAACTATGTTTGAAAGACTATTGTTTGGAAAGGTATATCTGAAAAGCATTTATCTTTAAGAAAACTATGTTTGAAGGACATTTATTGGAAATTTATATTTGAAAAGCTTTTACCTTGAAGGAACTACATTTGAAGATTATCTTTCTGCAAAGAATATATATTCGGAGGAAGTATATTTCAAAGAAATTTTCTATTTGAAATGATTATATGTTAAAGCTTTCACTATAAACTTGTGGGTGAAAGTTTACACTTGAAGATTTGACCAATTTATTGGGGTTGTTGGCTAAGGCATGATGTAGGAACTATTGCAGTACTGAGTTACTACTTGCCCTTACTGTATTGTGATTTTCCTAATTTGGGTTGTGTTCCCATCCATCATTCGGAGTATTATTTTGGTGTACCATTGTGGTTTGTAGTTTTTCCTTCCATATTGTAGTTTCTACGTTCTTAGCCAAATTGTGTAGATATAGAAAGATTTTATGTTTCCATTATTTCTGTACTTATGTTTGTTTAGTCATTAGACCAGTGGGTATCTTGATTAGTCCTCGTCACTACTTCACGGAGGTTAGTCTTGATACTTATTGGGCACCGCTGTGGTGTGCTCATTCTACACTTCTGCACATTTTTGTGCAGATCCAGGTATTGATCGTTAGTAGTTGTGATCCTTGTAGAGGAGACTCAAGGTAAATCTGCCGCCGCGTTCGCAGGCTTCGGAGTCACCTTCTTACCCTGTTTCAACTGTTTTAATCATTTCTAAACAGTTGTGTTTAGAATTATATTCTACTTTGTAGAGCTTATGACTTGTACTATCGGTTTTTGAGAAATCATAGTTTCTGTAAAGATTTCGATATCGAGACTAATATATTTCCTTTATTATTGTTGTTATTCAGTAAATATTAGGCTTACCTAGTCCCTAAGACTAGGTGCATTCACGATACCCAACGGAGGGAAATTGGGGTCGTGACAATGTAAGGCAGGAAAGCATAAATAAGAATAGTAATGTAAGCTAAGATAGAGAATATATATATATATATGTGTGTGTGTATGTGTGTGTGTGTGTGTGTGTGTGTGTATGTGTGTGTGTGTGTGGGCATCACCATCATCATATCGTACCCGGCTGTAATAGGCTAGGTAAAAACATATAGGGCCACCATAAGGCTCGATAGAATCGTACCTAGCTATGTGGAGCTCGATAAAACCCAACTGATCAGTCCTTGCACAATAGGTGCTATACCCGGCCGACTATAACACGACTCAGTAGAGTACAATAGGTAAATATATAAAATGCATGTTGGACTCATTGGAATCACATTCTATACCTTCGGAGTGACGTAGGGTCGGTATCCTCCGTACCCGTTATTAGGACTAACTCTTCATCATGAATAATATAAGAATCAGGAAGTACCAACAATATTGATAACATAATAATAAGAGAAGCAATATCAATATCAAGTGTTCCATAAGAAGGGAAACAATGTAAGTACAACTATCTTCTACGAGTGGAGTATCTTTGGAAGCTCGTTAATTGCATTATGTACGATCGGGGTCGTGAGGAAAGGGATAGCTTCACTGTCACAACCCAAATTTTCCTCCATTGGGTACCGTGATGGCACCTGGTCTTAGGGACTAGGTAAGCATAACATTTCACTAGCAACAACAATAATAAAAGAAAAATATAAAAGTCTCGATATGGAATCTTGACAAAATTTTGAATTTCCCAAAATCCGGTAAATACAAGTCATAAGCTCTACGAATCGTTCTACCAAATCTGAATTCAACTGTCTAGAAATAATAAGTACAGTTGAAATAAATAGGAAGGTGGCTCCAGAGCCTTCGAACGCAGCAGCATGTTTACCTTGAGTCTCCTCGACGTGGATCCATGCAGCTACTAACGGTCAATACCTGGATCTGTGCAAACAAAAATGCACAGAAGAGTAGTATGAGCACACCACGGCGGTGCCCAGTAAGTATCAAGACTAACCTCGGTGAAGTAGTGACAAGGACACCCACTGGTCTAATAAGTAAAAGACATAAGTAGTAATGATCGAAACCAAATATTTATGTAAAATCTTCGAATATAATTAACGACAGGAAAAATATAAAGCAGAAGGGAGTGCAACAATTAAAGCAACGGAACAACATAGCAGAAATACGCAAGAAGGAAAGGACGACATTCAAGCCAAAGTCGAAAATCACAATACCATAAAACACTCAAAACTCAGCACTGCATCAATTTACTCACATCAAGCCTTAGCACGTAAGCTCAGTAAAAGCCAGACAAACCCTCGAGTAAAAACCTTTAAATCGTGAGTTTATATCGAAAGCCTTTGAAAATATAATCATTTCAAATATACTTTTGGCTTTTCAGACCTTCCCTGAAACAACTGTCAACGCAGGTGCAGTCAAAATGTACTATGTTTGATCTTCCATATATTTTCAAATGTTCTCCGGTTGGGATAACGAAGGCTTTCATTCTCGCTACCCAAACACCATTAACCCTTTGCAAACTCTTTGAGCTGATTACTCTTATTTAATTACCCTCTTTGGAACCCGAAAGTGTTATCGAAAAAAAGAAATATTGAAAAATGAAAAATAAAGAGGAAAAAGAAACAAAAATGATGAAATGAAAAAAAAAAAAAAAAAAAAAAAAAAAA
>MDKI01254199.1:0-44703 GCA_005239505.1 Nicotiana paniculata | reverse complement strand
GAAAATATACGTAAATTCCGGGACATGAATTTTTCTTTATGCCTCGTTATCAAACTTGTGTAACTACGAGATCATGCAAAATGAAGGAAGATCTTAGCCTTAACATATATTTTAGGCGATCCGGGTCTAGTCGCCCGAGGCCATGCTGAAGGCCTGGGATATAGCAAACGAAAATCTGGGAATCAGACGAAATTCCAATTTATGGCCCTAAAACGCCCCAAAACAGGTAATGGTCATGGCGTGACGGTGTCTATTATTCCTTAGGTCGTTTTTGATGGGCCGACAAAATTTTAGTGATTCGGGTCTGGTCGCTTGGGTCCATGCAGAATACTATAGCACACAAAAATCTGGAAATCGGGAGAAATTTCAATTTTATGGTCCTAAAATGCCAAAAAATGAGTAATGGTCATGGCTAGGCGGTGGCTGATCCACGTCCAATCCGCACTCAATAGGGAGTGAAAACGGTCATTGGAAGAATAGTACCCAACAAGAGTCGGAATCAATTTCCACAAGGAGTTTAAGGTGGGTGTTAGGGTGTACCCTTGACAAGAGTAAATGAAATAGCTAAATCGCGCTTCCAAACAAGGGATTTTGTTTTGTACTTCTAAAATTAACAGTAACAATTATAAACTAATGAGAAGAAACTAGAAAGCTAGTGATTGTTTTTGTTGTTTTTATCAAATGGGTAAAAGGATGTAACCTTCGCCTAGATGCAAACCTAATGGGTAAATCACGTCAATACTTGTTTTAGTAACATGTGTGTATTATAGCTCTCAACTCTAAATTAGCCACTCAATACCTCTCGTTTATAGAGTGATTTTGCCCAAATTGTCTTTCTCAAGCCCAATTAGATATCAATTCAATCAGTTGATATGAATTCAAGTTGGGTTTTCCTTATCTCTAGTTCAAACCCTTTAATTAGACTAGCCAAAACCTTAACTAGTCCAATTTATTGTTAGTCATGTTTTCCTAGACTAAGTCCCTCTTTCTCAAGTAAGAACCAAGTCAAATAGGCATGAATCAATGTTTGAAACCATTAATTCTAGAAATAATGCATGAACAAGGTTAAATAATAAGCATCCAATCACAAACAAGCATTAGATCAATCAGTCATAAGGTTTATACACTAGGGTGGGTTCACAACCCTAGAGAAAATCTAGCTACTCATAGTAGATATCGAAGAAAACAAAGAAAAAGAACTAATTAAAGTCATAGAACAAGATTAAATTGATAAAACTAATGTTTCTTCATCCAATATAGTCACAAATTACCCAAAATATTAAAATATAACAGTTACAACTTTAAATATTACAATACTTGCCTTAAAAAAGTGTTTCCCGTCTATTTATAATGGCCTGAAATTCTCTAACGAAAATGTCCTTCGGGAGGTTTTGCGGTTGTACAATTTCATGCGCGGTCCCCACTTTTCTTGGCTTTTTCAGGTGGAGAGATTCTGCTGCCGCACAGTTCCATCTGTGGCTGCACTTCAGCTTCTACAGTCGCGTTTTTCCTTCTGTTGCTGCACTTTTTGCAAAGCTTCACCCTTGGTCGTTTTGCACATTCTCTGAACTTTTTGAATTCTTGTAAGTGCGAAATGTTTTGTGGAAGCATATTTAGAATGCGGACTGCACTTCTCTAAAAATTCTTTGAGCTTCAGGAGCCAGTTCTACGGCTGCAGAATTACGTCTGCGGATCGCACATTGGCCTGCTGCACTCCTTCTTGCCTTTATGAGCTGGAACACTTCTTTTGAGTTAGAATTCTTCGTTAAGATCTAATCCTCTAACATGCCTGCAATTTGCACAATTTTATTAGTTTTGGGAACAAGAATCAACATTTTCGAACTAAAACTAAAGCAAAAAGGTACTAATAAGTGGTTAAAATCCACACTATCAACTCCATCAAACTTAGGTCTTTGCTTGTCCTCAAGCAAATAGATTAGTTCCCACCACCTCAAGTGAAAGGTCATTTCAAAGAGTCAATTGTAAGCCATTCATACTCAGTTGGGACTAACAATTACCCACAATACATGCATGTTCAACAAAGTGACGAATCACATATTATGCACATATAGCTCTAATGTGACACTTGAGCTTCAGTAATTGTCTTCACTTATCAAGGACTCTTGTTCTATCATGTATATCATGGTGGAATCCAAACTCTTCCTCCTCTACCTTCCATTTGCCAAGCTCACCTAAAAAATTAGCACTCAAGCTTTTGATCAATGAAAGGTTCACTCTTCTCTCACAAAGGAATGTCACAAGTAAGGCTTGAAGTATAGGATTTCCCCTTATGTATATCACCACTAATGTAAGCTCACTCAGTTTAAAATCAAGTAGGATTTCTTTCTAGTTGTAATGAAAACTTTTGGATTGGGGTAGGATACCATATGGGATAAGTGGTTACACCCTTCTTTAAGAACTCTACATTTTCATTTCTTGTCTCACATTTACCAATTCTTAGAGGCATTTCCTTTTCTTTAGATCTAGGGAGACTTGACATCGCTCTTTGTTGTTCATTTCATTCTTTTTCTCCCTTGATGCTCATACTAGATAGGTTTCCTCTTTTTGGATTCACGAACCTTCTTTTTTGTATTTTTTTTTTTTTGCATTTTCTTTTTGTTCTTTTCTTTTATTGCCTTCTCTTTTCTTAGAGATAGCATGATTACCAAAAGATAAAGGCTAAAGGCTCAAAGGGGCAATAGAATTCTCAAACGGACTAAGTAAAGCCTACAATCATCTTTCTAACCAAGCAAACCTAGAATTTCACCTTGGAGCACATTCAGGGCAAGTTCTAGACTATTCACATAAATACTTGGACTAGCAACAAATATTACCTCACCTCTCATTCAACTAGACTATAAAAGAGGATAGAGTCTAAATCCTATGATGATTACAATAAAGTTAAGGATCACTTATGGTCCAATCACTACTCAATGATTATCAAAGTCAACTAATGAGTCTTAAAGTCACTTACCAGAGCTACTTCTTTCAAAAACCTTGTTTCAAACCATAAGGACGCAGTTAAGTTTGTTGGTGCCAAATGAAGTATGAATAAATATTCTTAGAGAAGGACTTGATTAGAGCTTTTTATTCATTAATACTACTAGTATTATTACCTAAACATACAAAACAGACACATTCCCTTAAGAAAGTTGTCACACCATCCATCCTCGAAAAGAGTCACCTTGTTCACACAAATGACCACCTTTGGAAAGAACTGCGACATTAAGAAAACCAAAGGCTTATTATCTACTACTATGAAAAACATAAAAGTTACTAACATAAAAATAAGCTACTAACAAAAACAAAAATCAAAGTAGACAAATAAAGAAACTAATGAAAGCAATAACTAAAAGATAGATAAAATAAAAAGAAACAGAATCATCCAATTATTATAATCCAAATGTGTCATCAAATAAACTCCACTCCCTCCCCCTAGAATAAAAGTAAGCATTGTCTCCAATGCTCAACAAAATAAGAGTAAAAAGAGAGAGGGAAAAGAAACTTCCTAAGCATCCTTGGACATCTCAGTGTCTCCAGCAACATCAATCTCCGTTGGCAAAGACAATGGGATATCATCATCATCATATCTGGGAGTGGCGGGAGTGGTGAACATCGTATGCACTGCGTGAGCAGTGCTGACGGCAAAGAATGGATCCTCAGACTAGCCAGCTGGAGCAACCTGTGCAGATGGATCTTGACTTTTTACTTGTTCCCTAAGCTTGTTCGCTGGCTTTTTGCTGGCTTGGGATTTCCTCATCTTCTTCACCTCTTTGGTCAAACCCTCAATAACTAAACCATGATGCACCAGGGTGTCCATAATCACCTTTTGGTTGTCCAAAATCATGCTCAGCTTCTCATCAAGCGCAGTGGAATCCCGCGGTATCTGCGTGGATGACATCCCTGCAACAACATTGGAAATCTCAGACATCTTTGAAGTAGCTTCCTGCATCCAGTTGTTGAGACTCGTCAATGTCTGGGAGACTTGCGGAGCAGAAAGTGGGCTTGTAGGCATGGACACCGGCCTTAGAACCGAAGCAGGGACTTCCTTAGGAGTTGTGGAAAGAGATTTGGATGGAGCTGAAGATGGCGGCATAGGCATAGCAGTTGTTTCACTAGTAGCGGCCTCAGTTGATGTAGATGGAATATCAGTTGTGTCAGAAACCACCACTATCGGCTAATCAGACTGGCCGGTGGTAGTAGAAGGTTGAGCACTCTTCTTCGGGTTGCTCAGATCCTGCACTGGGTACTACTCAAATGGCTTCTTAGGTTTTACCTTCATATCAAACAGGTTAGGCTCTACCTTTGCATCTGTAAGGTACTTTGTGACACTGCTGGGGTAAGGGTAAGCAGTGTTAGTTTACTGCGCCACCAGAGAAATGTTGGCCGACATCAGGTCACCCATATTAATCGGTACCCGGCCATGATAGAAGGCACTAATACATCCGAAATTCAGTAAAGTCAGGAAAGCTCACAAATATATCTTTCCATGCTTCCTTCTTCTTTGTCCTATCAACCCCGGTAGATGTACATTCTCCCCCTTTCCCATCATCTAGAATATTTTGTGCACTAGACACTGGGACAGCTGGTTCGGAAGCCTGGCTATTAGTTTCTGAATCCCCAGAAGTGTTGTGAGATGATGAAGGCACATCCAGAGGCTCAGATCGCCCTTGTGGCCTGGATTGCTCAGTTGTCTGCTCCTCCGGAACTGACACGGAGTTGCCCTCAGAAGCCTTCCTAGACAGGGCATAAGAACTAGACTTGGAGAGGTATGCACCCATCCCTATGCCTACTGTGGCCTTATTCCAAATAGTCTTGGGCACACTGAGGGGAAAGGCACCTCTGCCTCGGCCCCCAGAAGACTCTCCCCTACCCTTGGCAGTTTCGTCGTGGCCTCGTGATCGAACCATTGCCTGTACCAAAACAAAGAGGATTGTTAGTTGCAAGTCATCAATCAACACAGCTAAGACTCATGTAAGCAAGGGAGAACATTGTGGACACAGTAGGGTTAAAACATGATGAACATGCTGCAGAAAATGGGATCTATCATCCTCACTTTTCTGATGTGCGATCGCATAATGGGAGTGCGGACCACACATTTTCATGTGCAGATGCACTTCTGACAAGAAAGATCAAAGGTTCAGACACCTCCTCTCTGAAGATAGTGCGATGGAAAAAGTGTGGCCGTAGAAGTCATCTGCAGTTCGCGGAATTATAAGTGTGGTCTGTACTTTTGTTCTTTCATGAGACAAGTCTCTGATAGCAGTGTGGACCCAAAATGCGGCCTCACCAGAAATTTTGCGGTACGCACAATTAAATTGCAGCCGCAGAATGCACTTCCTTCACCAGTTACCAAAATCAACCAACTGCGGACCGCACAAATTCAAGTGCAGCCGCAGATTCCAAAATTTAACGAACACGTCTTCTCTTTACCTAGATTTTGCAAATACTAGTCCAAATCTACGTGGAAACATGGTATACACATAAAATTTAACTAACCCAACCCATTTTAGCATGTTTCAACAACTACCCAATGTAGATCTACCCTACATGGACACATGGATGAAATATAATAACAGATGGCCTAAAAGAAGCTAAAAATTCAAAAATTAATATAACACAAAATATTAACATGAAGTGGATCATACCAGATGAAGTGAGTGTGATAGATCATGTGAGCATAGATGGGTGTATGTGTTTGATAGTAAAATTACTCAATTAAGCTTCTAGAGTAACAATGACTGTAAGGAGGGAGAAAACTGTAAAATGAGACCAAAACTCCTATTTATACTTAGAGTTCATGAGAGGACAAAGGTCGAGTGCGGCCGCACAAATTCAAGTGTGGTCCGCACTCCTTCATCTGGGCAGCAGTTCTCAGCTTCTCATGTGCGGTCCGCATAATTCCTCTCGCCCCGAAAGCTTATAGGATATCTAGGCTGTAGAGAAAGAGCCTATATTGGAATCATTGAATCTCAGCAACGCGGTGAAAGATCTAAAAGAGGTGGATGATCCCAAGTATTGCAAATATCACCGCATCGTCAGTCACCCTACATCAAGATGCTTCGTCTTAAAGGAGAAGATCATGACGTTGGTGAGACATGGAAAGATCATCATTGACGCTAATGACACGACTAAAGCGAACCATGCTAGTGCTAAAATCGATCACAAGAAAGGATCAACGTAATAGTCTTCTCCAAGGTTCTCTAACAAGCAAGGAGAGATCCACGAGACGTTCTTCCGGTCATATTTTCACCCCGCTCTGACAGGCTCAAACTTCAGAGAGTTTGCAATTTAACATTTTGTTGAGATTTCAGAAGTGTGGTCCGTATGTGAATGTGCGGCCGCACAAGCTCTTCTGCTGTGGCACAATTATTTCTGCGGCCGCACAATTAAAATATGCGGTCATCAGTTCCTTCTACACTTATCCATTTTGTTCACCCTTCCTTCAAGTAGCACTCAACCCTGTAGCACAGTTCAAATCAAGTTAGAACGAAAAGTAACACCTAATTATAAAAGAAAAAGGAAACGAACTTCGGTTGCCTCAAGAAGCACTTGATTTAATGTCGCGGCATAACACAGTATCTAAGCACCCTGAAGTGAAGTAAATGACCACCACCATGTGGCTCTCTCCGACTTTACCCAAGTAGTGCTTTTCCCGGTGACCACTGACTCAGAATATTTCATTATTTTGTTCTTTAAATCCAATGCATCGAATGGTGTCACACCAACAATTTCAAACAGACCACTCCACTTGGACTTGAGCTTTCCGGGAAACATCCTCAACCTTGAGTTAAACAATAATACAAAATCACTGACCTTGAACTCTTTGTTCCAAATGTACTTTTCATGATGGTATTTCATTTTTTCTTTGTTCAAGGACGAACTCTTATATCCACGATATCGAAACTCATCCAACTCATTCAAATGGTCAACCCGCAAGTTAGCGGCTACATCCCAATCAAAATTCAATTTCTTTAAGGTCCACATTGCCTTGTGCTCTAGTTCCACCGAAAGATGACAAGCTTTCCCAAACAATAACCGATGGAGACATCCGATAGGTGTTTTGTAAGCCGTCTGATAATCCCATAATGCATCAAGCTTCTTGAACCAATTCGTCTGATTAGCATTCACCATTTTAGACAAGAAATTCTTTATCTCCCGGTTGGAGACTTCTACTTGACCACTAGCTTGTATATGATATGGAGTCATGACCTTGTGAGTAACACCATACTTGCTAAGTAAAGTGTCATAAGCTTTGTTGCAAAAGTGTGACCCCCATCGCTTATGATTGCACTTGGAGTACCAAATCTTGTAAAAATATTCTTCTCCATGAAAGCCACTACACTTCTCGCCTCATTGTTGAGTAAGGCGACGACCTCAACCTATTTGGAAACATAATCCATCGGGACCAAGATGTAAGTGTTTCCACAAGAACTCACAAAAGGACCCATAAAGTCAATGCCCCGAACATCGAAAATATCAATATCTAAGATGGTTATGAGAGGCATCTCATTTTTCTTTGAGATTCCACCGACCCGTTAACATTAATCATATCTCTTCACTAAATCACTTGCATCCTTGTAGAGAGTAGGCCAATAGAAACCACAACTAAGAACTTTGTCCGTCGCTCTTGTTCCACCATGATGACCACCATATGGAGAAGAATGGAAAGCACCAAGAATATCACCTTGCTCCTTTTCTGGTACACACCTTCTAATCACCCCATCCATACAAATCTAAAAAAGGTATGGTTCATCCCAATAATAATCTTGACATTCTGTTTTGAGTTTCTTCCTTTTGTTTGAAGAGAACTCGTCCGGAATGATTCCACTCACAAGAAAATTTGCCAAGTCCATAAACCACGACACCACTTTCATTTAAATTGCCAAAAGTTGCTTGTTGGGGAAGGATTAATTTATTTCAAGGTTATCATGTGGCCTCCCCTCCTCCTCGAAGCTAGACAAGTTGTCTGCCACTCGGTTTTCACTACCTTTCCTATCTTGAATATCAATATCAAATTTTTGCAACAAGAGTACCCATCTCATCAACCAAGATTTAGAATCCTTTTTGCTCAAAAGATAGCGAAGCGCCTCCTGATCCGCATGGACAATATAACTTTAGCAACCATCAATTACGGGCGGAACTTCTCAATTACAAACACAATAGCAAGGAGCTCTTTATTCGTAACGGTGTAATTGACTTGGGAACTATTCATGGTCTTACTATCATAGTAAATCGGATGAAACACCTTGTTAATACGTTTCCCCAAAATAGCCCCAACCGCTACGTCACTTGCATCACACATGAGTTCAAATGAGGGAAACTCCAGTTTGGAGCGGTAATGATGGGAGTGATCAACTTGAGCTTCAATAGTTCAAAAGCCCTCATACAATAATCATCAAAATGTAACTTGGCATCCTTCTCAAGGAGATTACACAATAGGTTCACCACTTAAGAAAAATCTCTGATAAAGCGCCGGTAGAAACCCGCATGGACTATGAAACTCCGCACACCCTTCATCGAAGTTGGGGTTGGAAGCTTAGGAGCCACCTCAACTTTCGCCTTGTCAACTTCAATTCCATTCCTTGAGATTTTTTGGCCAAGGACAATGCCTTCCTCAATCATGAAATGACATTTCTCCTAATTGAGTACCAAGTTGGTCTCCTCACATCTAGCCAACACTTACTACAACTTTGCAAGACAATCATCAAAAGAATCCCCAACCACCGAGAAGTCATCCATGAAAACTTCAAGGTAGTCCTCCAACATTCCGTGAAAATAGCCACCATACACCTTTGAAAAGTCGCGGATGCATTGCAAAAACAAAAAGGCATCCTCTTGAAAGTAAAAGTACCATAAGGACATGTAAATGATGTTTTCTCTTGATCTTCCGAAGCAATAAGAATTTGGTTGCAGTCCGAGTACCCATTAGGAAAACAATAGAAAGCACGGCGGGCCAATCAATCGAGCATTTGGTCTAATAATTAAAGGGATTGGAAAGTGATCCTTCTTTGTGACTTTGTTGAGCTCACAATAATCCATACAAGCCCTCCAAAGTCACCGTTCTTGTGGGAATCAACTCATTCTTATCATTGGTAACAACCATCATGCCCCCCTTCTTTGGGACATATTGAACTGGGGAGGTCCATGAACTATCGGAGATAGGGTAGACAACCCCGACATCCAACCACTTGATGATCTTCTTCTTGACCACTTCTTGCATAGCCTCATAGAGTCTTTTTTGATGTTCAATGGACGATTTAGCACCATCCTCCAACTTGATTTTATGTATGAAAAATGTGGGGCTTATACCCCGAATATCCGCCAAAGTCCACCTAATATCCTTCTTCCTCTTTTGCAACACTGCCAATGTGTAATCAATATGCACATTAGTTAAACAAGAGGAAAGAATAACCGGTAAGGTAGAACAAGGAACATGAAATTCATACCGTAGGTGTGGAGGCAATGGCTTCAAGTCCAAAGTAGGCGGCTCTTCAATAGAAGGCTTTGTAGGAGAGTCTTGATATTCTCAAGATCTAAAGATAATTTTCGGGGTGCATAGTGTTATGAACCCATGCTTTCAAAGAATTCACACACTCCATGAAACCATCCATCCCATTATCATCAAAGTTGAGCAAAATAGCTTCCAACATATTACCAACGTTGATTGTAGCACTTTTATCATCAACAATAACATCGGTCACCAGATCTACAAAAGAACATGCCTCATTGCTATTTGGTTATTGCATATACTTACACACATGGAATACTGCTTGCTCATCACCAACCCGGAAAGTGAGTTCTCCGGCTTCTGCATCACAAAGAGCCTTACCCGTAGCAAGGAAAGGTCTCCCAAGAATGATAGGCACTTCATTATCAACTTCACAATCTAGGATAACAAAGTCCGCCGGAAGAATGAAATTATCAACCCGACCAAAACATCCTCAATCACTCCCAACGACCTCTTCATAGCATCAATCACTCCCTACGGCCTCTTCATAGCATCAATCACTCCCTACGGCATATTCATAGTATGATCATCCATTTGCAATCTCATAGATGTGGGTCTTAGTTTCCCAATCCCCGAAGTTTTGAAAATGAATAGGGCATCAAACTGATACTCACCCCAAGATCATAAAGAGCTTTAGAAAACTCGACACTCCCAATGAGTGAATTATTTCACTCACTTGATGAGTGACCTTGATAGTCTCAAAGTTCATTTACCACTTCTTGCTCACAAGATCTTTCATAAACTTTGCATTATTGGGCATTTGTTCCAAAGCTTCTACCAATTTCACATTAATTGAAAGACTTTTCATCATTTGAATAAACTTCTTGAATTGATTCTCACCATTTTGCTTGGCAAGTCTTTGAGGATATGGAGGTGGAGTCTTAGGCAATGGTGTCTTAGCCTTTTGCACTACTGGCTCTGGGTATGTCAATGATGTTCCCCTTAAATGGGTTCACCTCCTCTTGAGTCTCTTCAACACTATCATTAATGTCAATCTGAACCTCATCATTTTCTTGAAAAACATTGTTTGGGGTTTCCTCCTCTTGTATCACTTGATCATCATCCACAAGTGTCCTTTCATGTGAGGAGGGTGCATTCCCGTCTCTTCCACTTCTTGTGATAACCGTCGTAGCATACCATGTATTGTACCGCCCTTTGGGTTCACCACTATGTCACTTGGTAGTGCACCCTTAGGACGAGACTTAAAAGCTTAAGACATTTGCCCGATTTGAACTTCTTAGATTACAGATTGATGTGTTGTGTGAGGCAAGTTGGGCATCCGAATCGGCATTCTTTTCCATTACTTTTTTAAACATATTCTCAATACAACTCATCTCATTTTTGAAGAACTTGAACCATGGGAAAAACAAGGAGGTGGGTTGCTCAGTTGTTGCTACATTGGGGACCTTTGAAAACCCGACCCCCGGTTTCCTTGATTGTTTCCCCAACCACCTTGATTATTGCCTCCCAAATTTCCTTGGTTGTTTCTACTCCAATTTCCTTGATAGTTGTTATTATGTCAATTCCCTTGATTGTTAGAACTCCAATTGCCTTGGTTGTTTGTGTTTGCCATTGTGGTTGATCGGAGCCTTGGAAGTTGTTCCTTTGCCCTTGAAAGTTGTTCACATATTGTACCTCCTCTTCTTGTTCATGATAAGGATCACCTTGATCAAAACCACCATCATCTTGCACATAGATCTCCACTTGGGGTTTTTGGACCCTTGTTTCTCTTCTTGTTCACCAACACATATACTCCCTCCATAGCATGAACTTTCTTAGGAGCTTTCACTTTATTAAGTTGACCTTTTTCTAATTGAGTCATGGTTGTTGTCAATTCGGTAATGGCTTGCCCATGGTCGTGCAACTCGTTGTGAAGGTGTATCATGTGGGGATCACCTTGTGGAACATTATCTCGGGATTGCCAAGCTGATGACGTTTCCGCCATCTCATCAATAATCTCACATGCCTCCGCATACGATGTTGTCATAAATTTTCCAATGGCCAATTGATTGACCATACATTGGTTCGTAGTATTACTATCATGGTAGAAAGTTTGTTAAATCATTTTGTCGGTCATATCATTCTTCGTGCACTCTTTTACCATTGTCCGATAACTCTCCCAAATCTCATGCAAAGTTTCATTGGGATCTTGCTTGAAAGATAATATTTCACCCCTAAGAGTAGCCATATGCCCTAGAGAGAAACATTTCGCAATAAACATTGCTGTCAACTCATCCCAAGTGTGTATTGAATGATTAGGCGGACGTTCCAACCAATCTAAAGCTTCACCTTATAGAAAGAAGGGAAAAAGCCTTAGCCTCAAAGTATCCTCGGAAACATTAGTTTGTTTTCTCCCCCAACACGTATCCACAAAGCCCTTCAAATGTTTATAGGCAATTTGATTTGGCGCACCGGTGTAAAAGCCTCGTTGCTCTAGCAAAGGCATCAAATTGGTAATTTGGAAGCTGCATGTCCTAATACGAGGGGGGACTATTGCACTGGCATAACCTTTGTTGGATAATATCCGGTGTTGTGCCACTTGTGGTTGTGGTAGTGGAGGTGGAGATGGTATAGGCACATTATCTTGTCCACCCCGACCTCAGCGATTCTGTTGTGGTAGTTGAGGTACCTCATCGAGTTGTTCCTCCTCGCCATCCAAGTCTCCCAATGGCATATTTATGAGTTTATTGTTCGCCATATTGTAGCTACGATTTCTTCAACAAGTTAGTAACACAGAAGGGTAATAAGATATTTCAAGAACACACTCAAATATATAGTTAACATCGTTAAAACTCCCCCGACAACAATGCCAAAAACTGATCCACGTCCAATCCGCACTCAATAATGAATGGAAACGGTCGTTGGAAGAACAGTACCCAACAAGAGTCGAGGTCGATTTCCACAGGGAGTTTAATATGGGTGTTAAGGTGTACACTTAAGAGTAAATGAAATATCTAAATTGCGCTTCCAAATAAGGAATTTTTTTTCTACTTCAAAATTAACACTAACAATTGTAAACTAATGAAAAGAAACTAGAAAGCGAGTAATTGTTTTTATCAAATGAGTAAAAGACCTAGGATGTAACCTTCGCCTAGGTGCTAACCTAATGGGTAAATCACGTCAATACTTATTTTAGTGATCGGGGTATATTATAGCTCTCAACCCTAAATTACCCACTCAATACCTCTCGGTTATAGAGTGATTTTACCCAAATTGGCTTTCTCAAGCCCAATTGGGTATCAATTCAATTAGTTGATATGAGCTCAAGTCGGGTTTTCCCTATCTCTATTTTAAACCCTTTAATTAGACTATCGAAAATCTTAACTAGCCCAATTTCTTGTTAGCCAAGTTTTCCTAGACTAAGTCCCTCTTTCTCAAGTAATAACCAGGTCAAATAGGCATGAATCAATGTTTGTAAACATTAATTCTAGAAATAATGCATGAACAAGGCTAAATAATAAACACCCACTCATAAACAAGCATTAAATCAATCACCCATAAGGTTTACACACTAGGGTTGGGTCACAACCCTAGAGAAAATCTAGCTACTCATAGTAGAAATTGAAGAAAATAAAGAAGAAGAACTAATTAAAGCCATAAAACAAGATTAAATTGATAAAACTAATGTTTATTCACCCAAAAGAGTAAATATAACAGGTACAACTCTAAATACTACAAAATTTCCCTAAAAAGTGTCTCCCTTCTATTTATAATGGCCTGAAATTCGCTGACAAAAACACCCTTCGGGAGGTTTTGCGTCCATAAAATTCCATGTGCGGTCCGCACTTTGCTTGGTTCTTCAACTGGAGAGATTTTGCAGCCGCACAATTCCATCTGCAGTTGCATTTAAGCTTCTGCAACCACACTTTTCCTTCTGCGACTGCACTTTTGGCAAGGCTCCACACTTGGTCGTTTATCTCATTCTTTGAACTTTTTGAATTATTGTCAGTGCGGGCATGTTTTGCAGCCGCATATTTAGAATGCAGACCACAATTCTCTAAAAATCCTCTAAGCTTCAGGTGCTAGTTTGCGGCTGATTGGTGCCAAACCTTCACCGCTATAGAGTAGCGAGGATGGTCGATGCAGTTTTACCCAACAAGGTCGGGATCGATTTCCACAGGGAGTTAATTGATTTGGAATTAGGTATCTAACTAATCTAGAGGCTTGTGTTGTTCCTAATTGAACTTCCAAACATTGTTGTGATTGATTCTATTCTAATTTTATACTATTGTATGCTAAGAGTAAATTAAGTACGATATTTTTTGTGAAAGTTTTCAGGTGTTTAAAAAGCACTAGGGTAGTGATTTCCACCTAGGTGGATATCTAACGGGTATCTAGAGTCTGGGGAAAGCTTGTCTTGATTGAAGTCGTGATATAACCATCACACATAAATACTCACTCTATACCTCTCGGTAGTTTGAGTGACTTTACCCAATTTGGCTTTCTCAAGTCCAATGGGTGTTCATGCAATGCAAGTGATATTGGATCAAGTTGGGTATTACTATCTCTAGGTATAACCCTTTAATTGGAGCTATCAATCTCTTGAATTTACCCCAATTCCTTGTTAGCCTAATTTTCCTAGACTTAGTCCCTCTTTCTCGAGAAGAACCTAAGTCATAAAGGCACGGATCAGTGTTTGCAACCACCGGTTCTACAATTCAAGCATGAATTAAGCTAAATATCTCTAGCCCATAAACAATTAAGCCCTAAAACTCAAGACCCATTAAACACCCACACTAAGTTGAGTCACAACCCTAGATATGAGGTTTAGCTACTCATAATATCAGCAGAAATCAAAGATGAAGATGAAATATAAGCCATAATATTAAAGTAAAAAATTAAAATCTAAAGTTTGAAGAGAAATCTACTACAAAATTGCCCAAAAAGGGTAAAACCCATCATTCACTTTAGCTGATAAACTAAACTTAACCTAAAATTGTCAAAAATGTCTATTTATACTAAGCTGAAACTTTTGGATAAAAGTACCTTTACAGAGGATTCGTGAGCGCGTAATTCTGACCGCGTCCGCGCTTGGGATTTTGCGGCCGCGTAATAATGAACGTGTCCGCATTTCTTCATATTTGAACCTGGGTTGGGAACGTGATTTGTGCAAGTTTACTCCTTCTTGAGTTGATTATGGCTTCTTTGCCTCATTTTGACCAAACCCTGCATACAAGCACATTAAGTTAGTTTTCGGGAATACCTTTATGCATTTTTAACCCTAAACCTAAGTAAAAGAGAGCAAATAATAGGCTAAAATCCCGACTTATCAACTCCCCCAAACTTAATCTTTTGCTTGTCCTCAAGCAAACAAGGTAATTCTCACCTCCACAAGAAAAGGAAAGGAAAATTTCAACAGTCCTAAGGTGACTTCATCAAGCATCAATTGGGACTAACAATTACCCTCAACACAAATGCATTATCAACAACATCATGTTATGGCCTTTTGAGTTCTAGAGTTATAGCATGACACAAGAGCATCAAGAGTTGACTCAATTCATCAAGGAAAATCGCTCTTTCCCGTAGGTCATTGTGGATCCCAGACTCCTCCTCTTCTACTCTCCTTTAGCAAATCTCACTTTTTAGAATGCATCACTCAAATCAAGGATTGTAAAGAAGTGCGCTCATCACTCTCAAAAGAATGCCACAAGTCCGGCTCTAAGTACAATAAGCTTGCTCCTTATGTAAATCCCCACTAATGTAAGATCACTCAACTTGAAATCATATAGGGCTTTAGCGAGATGCGATGAAGGCTTTTGGATCAAGGTAGGACATAACAAACTATGATGGGTTCATCTTTCCTTAAGCACTCCATTTTCTCATTTCGGTTCATACTTTCTTGACTCTTTGAGTCATTTTATTCTTCCTTAGGGGAATGACACATTGTCACTATTTCTTACTCATGACGATCATTTTCTCTTCTTCTCATCATTCTATTCCTTTCAAAATTGTTTTCTTTGAATCCCTTCAACCTTTTCTTTTTTTTTGGCATATTTCTTTTTAGCTTTTCATCCTTTTCTTTGCCTTTCATTTTCATCAACTCTTTTTGTTCTGTGAACCTTTCATCACTTTGAATTCCTCGTCTCTCCCCCAAACTTATGTTTTTGCCACTTTTTCATCATGAATGCTAAGGAAAGATTGGGTGCCAATAGAGGGTCATTATAAAACGGATAAAGTCTTGTAATGTGGCTATTGAATCAAAAAGGCTTAGGCTCGAAGGGGTTGACTAGGGATATCATATTGGTAGGCTATTGAAGCTTTTAAAGTTCAGATGGGACCAAGGAGATCCTACAATCACTTCTCAAGACGAGCTACACTTAGGATTTCGCCTAGACAAACATTCAGGGCAAGTTCTAGACTTATTTGCACGGGACTTGGACTTACATTTCGATATCTCACCTCTCAAGCTATTGGATTGCTAAAGAGAACAGAGTCGAGGGCCCACAACAACCCTAACTAAGATTGAAGATCACAAATGGCTCAAAGAAACCACTTGATGATAGTTTTAGTCAACTCAAGAGTCTAAAGGTCACAACTAAAGCTATTCTTTGTCAATCAACTTGTCTCTAACCATGAGGTCGAAGGTAAATGTGTTAGTACCAAGTGAAGCCTACTTGGGCCACTTTTATTCATTACTACTATATATCAAAGCAAAAAGTAAAACAGACTCAATCTCTTAAGAGGGTTGTCACGCCATCCATCGTTGGGAAGAGCCATCCGTTTCACACAACATCCACCTTTGGAAAGAACCGTGGAATTAAGAAAACCAAAGGCTTATTGATCACAAAAAATGTAAAAAGAAGCTACTAAAGAAAATAAGAAGCTAAGCTATTAAGAAAAAATATAAAAGAAGTTATAAAGTAAACTACGGGAAGTAAAATGAAAATATACAAAATGGGAATGAATATATACGTGGAATGATAAAATTATATACATACCAAAAGTGAAAAATAGTGATAAGTAAAATAAAGGAAAATAGTATCAGAGTTATTACATACCAGTCATCAATTCAAAATAAGACAACCCCCCAAATAAAATATAGCATTGTCCTCAATTCTAAAAGCAAAAATAAGATTAGGGTAGGGATAGAGAGTAAAGAAAACTCCCTATGTGGTCTCTGTCTGCATGGGGTCCCCGGACTGTATAGTCTCCTCAGCTCCATCAGGGTCCTCTAACTGTATCTCCAAGTCCTCTGACTGGGGTGCCACAAATCTTCTCACTGGCTCTCTATCAGCTTCCCGCTCTGATGCATGTGTTGTCTGTGTTGCAGGGGCAATCTCCTCCATAAGTAAATCAAGTGGGAGTTCTCCGGCCGAAGTGAGCTTCTCTACCTCCATCTTCATCTTCTCCACCGACTCCTTAGAAGCTTGAGTCTTCTTCATCTTTCTGACCTGTTTGCCCAGCTCCTTGATCACCTTGGCATGAGTATCCAATGTCTCATGGATCTTCTGTTGGTTATCCAAGAGCTTCTTCTGGTTGGCCAGAAGCTCCTTCAGTGAATCCTCCACTAATGGAGGCATCTAAAGTTTTGCTGGAGCTACATGTGTTGCGACTGCACTAGATAAGGTAGATAGCTTTGATGTAGCTACCTGCATCCAGTTGTTGATATTGGATAGAATCTGATTAACTCAAAATGCAATATGAGGGTAAGCTAAGGAGGAAGGCACAAATAATGGGGCAGAGGCAGATGGCCCGGATAGTAAAGGTGGCATAGCAGCAGAAGAACCTTCAGTTGTGGAAGGCTCGGACCCAGTGGTCACTACCCTTGGCTCTTTAGACTGGCCAGAGGTCATAGTGGCTTTTCCTTTAGAATTGGGATTGTTTTCTCCCTGAAGGCTGTACCAGGAGAAGGGCCTCTTCGGCTTTATCTTTGTGTCAAAGTTTCTCCCCTCAACCCTCTGGTCCTGTATGTACATAGTGATGAAATTGGGGTAAGGGTAAGATCTTTATTCCTTCCCGGTTACCTTGGATATGTTCTGGACCATGATGTTCCCCACATTTAATAGGTACCCTGACATGATATAAGTTATGAGAATCACTCTGAAGACTGAAATTTCACTAACAAAGTCGTGGACACAATTTGTTAATTCTCTGAAGCCAGCAACGCGGTCCGCGAAATTATGGACACGGCCGCGAAAAGTTAACTGTAGATCGCAGAAAAATCACCTCGTCCGCGAACTTATAAACATATGCAGATCTAACAAAAACATGAACATGGACCACGTAATTTGGACCGCGGTCCGCAAAATTCAAATCCTTCTAGCATTGAAGAACTAATTAAGACCTAGGTTTTCACTTAGTGCAAAAATTTAGGCAATTAACCGGCATAGTGAACAACCCTTATCCCCCATTAGGAATGAAAATCAATTACCCATATTGAATTAAGCCTCGATTATGCATCATTTTTTATTTTGGCAGGTATTAACCCTAACTAAAAAGAAAAAGTAGAACTAAAAGAAAAGAAAATAAAGAAATAAAATTAATACCAAAATTTGAGCATACCAGTTGTGAGATTTGTAGTGGAAAACTACTCTTGATTAATGTGGTGAGATTGAATTCAAATTAGAAGAGGGTGAACAGTGCTCTAATTGCTCTGAGATTTTGAGGGTCGAAAAGGGTAACAGTGCTAAGGACCTTCTATTTATAGCTACAAAATGGGGACCCACCGACTTACCTGAGTGCGGTCGGCGGAATTCCACCGCGGTCCGCGCTTTTTACCTTTTAACTAGTCTTTGCAGAAGCTAATCCGCTAAGAGTGGAATAACGGGCGCAGCCGCATAAGATCAACGCGTACCGCAAAATAACAACCAATTAGTTCAAATAAAGCCTAATCTAAGTAGAAGATCAAAAAGAAAGAAAAATACATGAGTTGCCTCCCAAGAAGCGCCTGATTTTACGTCGCGGCATGACGCATGTTACCATCATCATTGGAAATTAATCAAGGCCACCACATGGCTGTCATCAAACTTGCCCAGGTAATGCTTTACTCGGTGCCCATTAAGTCTGAATATTTCACCATTTTTGTTTTTGAAATCAAGAGCACCAAACAGAGTCACGTGCACCACCTCAAAAGGGCCACTCCATTTTGACTTGAGCTTTCCCAGAAACAGTAGTAACCAGGAGTTGAAGAGAAGAACCAAATTACCCTCCTTGAATTCCTTGTTCCGGTCAAGTTTGTCATGCAAGTACTTCATCTTGTCCTTATACAAGGACGAGCTGGAATAGGCATGAAACCGGAACTCATCTAGTTCATTGAGTTGCTCCTCCCGGAGATTGGCTGCAACATCCCACTCAAGATTTAACCTCTTCAGCGCCTACATGGCTTTATGCTCTAATTCAACTAGAAAATGGCACGCTTTTCCAAATACTAACTGGTATGGAGACATGCCGATTGGAGTCTTGTACGCAGTCCTATAAGCCCACAAAGCATCGTCAAGTTTCCTTGACCAATCCGTTCTATTTGCATTGACAATTTTTGATAATATGCTCTTTATCTCCCTGTTGGAGACCTCAACGTGTCCACTAGCCTAGGGATCATAAGGGGTTGACACCTTATGATTGACACCATACTTGGAAAGTAAAGTGTCGTAGGCCTTATTGCAGAAATGAGAACCCCCATCATTGATGATTGCCCGAGGAGTGCCAAACCTTGTGAAGATGTTTTTCTTTAAGAATTCCACCACACTCCTTGATTCATTGTTGGGAAAAGCCATCGCTTTAATCCACTTGGACACATAATCAACAACAACCAGAATGTAAGTGTTACCACACGAACTCACAAAAGCCCCCATGAAGTCTATGCCCCAAAAGTCAAAAATGTAAATTTCAAGAATAGGGGTGAGAGGAATTTCATCCTTCTTGGAGATTCCCCTAGCTCTCTGGCATATCACACCTCTTAACAAGCTCACTTGCATCTTTATACAGGGTTGGCCAATAAAATCCACAGTTAAGAACCTTGGAAGCAGTTCTCGCCCCGCCATGATGACCACCGTAGAGTGAGGAATGACAAGCATCAAGAATACTCATTTTCTCCTCTTCTCGGACACATCTACGGATCACATCGTCATTACAAATCTTGAACAAATATGGCTCGTCCCAATAATAATCCAAGCTGTCCCGTTTAAGCTTTTTCCTTTGGTTTGAAGAGAGCTCACTCGAGACAATGCCTGTCACAAGAAAATTAGCCACATCGGTGAACCAAGGCATACCATTAAAATAAACTGAGAGGAGTTGTTCATCCGGGAACGAATCATTAATTTTGAGGCCATCATGGGGCCTCCCCTCCTCTTCTAAGTGGGACAAGTGGTCCGCCACTTGGTTCTCACTTCCTTTTCTATCAATGATCTCGAGGTCAAACTCTTGAAGCAGAAGAACCCATATCATCAACTTAGCGTTCGAGTCCTTTTTTGTCATCAAGTAACAGAGTGTCGCGTGATCGGTGTGAACAATCACTTTGGCACCCATGAGATATGGCCTGAACTTCTTCATGGCGAACACAATGTCTAGAAAATCTTTCTTTGTCACTGTATAATTGACTTGGGCGTCATTCATCATTTTGCTTGCATAATAAACCGGATGAAATATTTTGTTTATCCTTTTCCCCAAAATTGCTCCTATCGCAACGTCACTAGCATCGCACATGAGCTCAAATGGTAAGCTTTAATTGGGTGCGGTAATGATGGGAGTGGTTGTCAATTAATACTTGAGAAGCTCAAAATCTTTCATGCACTCTTCATTGAACACAAACTTTGCATCCTTTTCTAGCAGCTTGCACAAGGGGTTCACCATTTCTGATAAATCTTAGATGAACCTTCGGTAGAACCCCGCATGCCCAAGAAAACTCCTAACTCCCTTGACGTAAGTAGGAGGATGGAGCTTTGAAATCACTTCAATCTTCGCCTTGTCCACTTCAATTCCGTTCTTTGAGATCTTATGGCCAAGGACAATGCCCTCCTCGATCATAAAGTGGCATTTTTCCCAATTAAGCACTAGATTAGTCTCTTCACATCGGGCCAACACTTTGTCAAGATTTTATAGGAATTCTTCAAATGAGTCACCCACAACACTAAAATCATCCATGAACACCTCGAGGAAATCCTCCACCATGTCCATAAATGTAGCCATCATACACCGCTAAAAAGTAGTCGGTGCATTACACAATCCAAACAGCATCCGGGAGAATGCAAATGTTCCATACAGACATGTGAAGGTGATTTTCTCTTGGTCTTCCGGTGTAATGAGAATCTGGTTGTACCCTGAGAACCCATCCAAAAAGCAACAGTAGGCCTGCACGGCAAGTCTGTCCGGCATTTGATCTAGGAAGGGCAATGGAAAATGATCTTTGCGGGTCACTTTGTTCAGCTTTCAGTAGACTATGCATACCCTCCATCCGGTCATAGTTCTAGTGGGGATTAATTCATTTCTATCATTCTTGATCACAGTCATACCCCCCTTCTTCAGCAAACATTGTACCGGTGAAGTCCATGAACTATCCGAAATAGGATACACAACCCCTGCATCTAGCCACTTGATAATTTCCTTCTTGATGACCTCGTGCATCGCCTCGTTCAATCTCCGTTGATGTTTAACGGTAGGTTTGGCATCATCCTCTAGTATAATTTTATGCATGCAAAAGGTGGGGCTTATACCCCGAATGTCAGCTAAAGTCCATCGAATTGCCTTTTTCCTTCTTTGAAGCACCTCAAGGGTGGATTTTACCTGCACTTTGGTTAAGCAAGCAGAAATAATAACAGGTAATGTAGATGAAGGTCCTAAGAATTCATACCTGAGGTGCATAGGTAGAGGCTTCAACTCCAATGTTGGTAGCTCCTCGATCGAAGGCTTTATCAGTGGAATCTTCCGGTTTCCCTAGTCCAAGGAAAGTTTACGGGGCCCATACGAATAAAAACCCATTCCTTTCAAGGCATTTGCACTTTCAACCAAACCTTCCCTTTCATCATCCTCATGGTTTAACAATACAGCTTCCATAGGGTCTTCCACATTGATCATGGCACTTGTGTCATCAACTATAACCTCCGTCACAAGATCCACAAAAGAGCAAACTTCATTACTATTTGGTTGCCTCATCGATTTGCACACGTGGAATACAACTTTTTCATCTCCCACCCGGAAGGTGAGCTCCGCTTCTTCCACATCAACCAATGCCTTCCCTATTGCTAGGAAACTTCATTACTATTTGGTTGCCTCATCGATTTGCACACGTGGAATACAACCTTTTCATCTCCCACCCGGAAGGTGAGCTCCACTGCTTCCACATCAACCAACGCTTTCCCTATTGCTAGGAAAGGTCTCCCCAATATTATAGGCACCTCATAGTCGACTTTGCAGTCGAGAATCACAAAATCAGCGGGCAAAATAAACTTGTCGACCCGGACTAGGACATCATCGATAATACCAAGTGGCCTTTTTATTGTTCTATCCGCCATTTGAAATCTCATAGGAGTAGCTCTCGGTTTCCCAATACCTAGTGTCTTGAATACAGAATATGGTATCAAATTAATACTTGCTCCCAAATCGCACAAGGCTTTTGCGAAATTAGCACTACCAATGGTGCATGGAATTGTGAAGGCGCCGGGATCTTCAAGCTTTGGAGCCATCGAGTGCACAATGGAACTCACTTGATGATGCATTTTGATAGTCTCACAATTCATATATCTTTTCTTGGTTATCAAGTCCTTCATGAACTTGGCATATCCCGACATCTGCTCTAGAGCTTCCACCAAGGGCACATTGATCGACAAACTTTTCATCATCTCTATAAACTTCTTGAATTGGTTTTCATTATTCTGCTTTGTAAGCCTTTGAGGATATGGTGGAGGAGGCCTTGGCAAAGGATCCTTGGCTTTGGGCATTACCGGTTCTGGTATGTCTATCACGTGATCCCTAGACGGGTTCACATCATTCTGAGTCTCCTCCATATTGTCATCAATTTTGGTCCTCACTCATCATTCACATTCTCTTCATTGTCTTGTATCTCATTATCTTTTTGCAACACAACATAATCACTCACAATCTTCTTTGGATTAGAGGAACTTGCATCTCCACCTCTACCGCTTCTTGTGGTCACTGCCATAGTATGGCTTGTATTGTTCCCTCCCTTCGGGTTTACTACCGTATCACTTGGTAGTGCCCCCTTAGGGCGAGTATTCAATGCTTGAGAAATTTCACCCATTTATACTTCCAAGTTGCGGATTGAAGTGGTATGGGAAGCTATTTGGGAATAAGAGTCAGCATTCCTTTCCATAATTTGTTTAAACATGCTCTCTATCCGCCCCATCTCATTGTTTGAAGAACTTTTCCCTTGAGAGTGATATGGTGGTGAATTGTTGGGTTGTTGAAACATCGGGGGTCTTTGAAAGCACGGCACCCGGTTTCCTTTGTCGTTATTATTATTCCAACCCCTTGGTTTCCATTGCCTCCCCAATTGTTATTGTTGTTCCCCCAATTCGGATTGTTTTTGTTACCATTGTTCCAATTCCCTTGGCCTTGGTTTTCCCAGTTTTGATTTTTCCCTTGCGATCTCCATTATTGATTTGGAGAATTGCTCCATTGAGTTTGGTAGTTATTGGCATATAAGACTTCCTCACTTTGATCATCATAAGAATCGTCTTGATTGTAACCACTGCCACTTTGCTCATACTGATCTTGATTGTTTTGCACTTGTTGGCCATGTTGTATCCTCTTGTTTACCATTTGATTCACCCCTTCCATGGCATTTACTTGCTTTGGCCCCTGAACTTGCTGAAGTTGAGCCTTTGCTAACTGATGCATAGTGGTTATCAAATCCGCTATGGCTTGTCTGTGGTCATGAAGTTCCTTGTGAAGATGGATGACATTAGGATCACCCTGAGGAACATTTTCCCGACTCTACTAAGCTGAGGATGTGTCAGCCATCTCATCAAGTATGTCAACATGCTTCGGCATAAGTCACTTTCATGAAATTCCCCCAGCTAGCTGATTCACCACACACTGATTGGTCGTATTAATACCCCTATAGAATGTCTGTTGGATCAAAGTGATGAAGATATTTTTTTAGGTTATTCTATAAACAGTAGATCATTTAGAGTTTATAATAAACGCATTTTATTTGTAGAAGAATCAGTACATGTAGTATTTGATGAAAATAACAGTTTGGCCGAGAAAGGAATCATTGCAGGTGACGAAGACCAAAATCAAGAAACAACTCAATCAAGCAATCTCCAAGAGTCAACTAACAAAGTAGATAACGTCACAGAGTCGACTGATGAGATTAGCAACAGTCAACCAGAAGCAAAGATAGAGTCGACTACTCATACAAGCATAGCTCGTCCAAATGAATGGATGAGTGAACCAGAATACCCTAAGAAATTTATCATAGGAGATCCAAGTGAAGGAATGAAGACTAGAGGAGCTCACAAAAAGAAGGCAAATTTAGATTTGATATCCTAGATTGAACCAAAGAAGATAGAGGAGGCTCTTAAAGATTCAAGCTGGGTACATGCAATGCCGGAAGAACTGGATCAATTTGATAAAACCCAAGTGTGGAAACTAATGCCTAAGCCTGCAGACACTACTATAATTGGAACTAAATGGGTTTTCAGAAATAAGCTCAATGAGGATGGAAAGGTCATAAGAAACAAAGCCAGATTAGTAGCTCAAGGGTACTCACAACAGGAGGGAGTCGACTATGATGAAACATTTGCACCAGTAGCTCGACTAGAATCAATACGAATTTTTCCTGCATACGCATCTTTCAAGAAATTCAGACTTTTCCAGATGGATGTCAAGAGTGCTTTCTTAAATGGTTTCATTGAGGAGGAAGTATATGTGAAACAACCTCCTGGATTTAAAGACTCAAAGTTTCCTTATCATGTGTGTAATTTAACCAAGGCATTGTATGGACTTAAACAAGCTCCACGAGCATGGTACGAAAGACTCAGTTCATTTCTACTTGATCACGAATTTATAAGAGGTAAAGTAGACACTACACTATTCATCAAAATATCATCTAAACTTAACCTTATTATTCAAGTTTATGTTGATGATATTATTTTCAGTAGTGCTAACACTCTGTTGTGCAAGGAATTTGCAACGCTTATGCAAAGTGAATTTGAAATGAGTAGAATTGTTGTTTGTTAGCACTACTGATCAATTAGATGATATTTTTACCAAGCCTCTACTAGAATATATATCTTGTCTTTTAAGAGATCTGCTTGGTATTATCTCTCTTTATCATAAAAATTAGAACCTATTTGCCTTTTTAAATTCTTGCATGACTAGTGTTCAAATTTTTTTTGTTTGTAATCCTTTATGTACCACCTCCATTTTTTCCTCTCTTTTCACATCAATCGTAGCTTTCAATAAAGGAAAACCAATCATCATGGCTTTTCACTGACACCCTTTTCTTTCATGTACTCAACCGTCAAAATTTCCTTCTTAATATCTGAATCCCTCTTCTCTGGACCCATCGTCTCCATCATTCAGAAACCCTTCAAACTTTTTCCAAATATTTTCTCCCATGGCTAAACACTCCAAAAACTCCTTCTGCCTCCACCGAAAAGAGTACTCGGTCCAAAGGAAAACCCTCTTCTCAGCCCCCAGAACTCCTATACATATGATCCGACCACTCCGAAGGTTTTGTCTCTTCACAGGCAGAACTTTCAGGCCACTCTCACTTAGGAGAAAAAGCCCTAGGAAAAAGGCCTATGGAAGATCCTCATGAATCCCTTACTCCTAAGAAATCCAGAATAGACCTCTCAAGCTCCTTAGATTCAGACCTCAATTTCTAGGATACCCCAAACAAGGAGTTTTTCTTTACCCTCAAAGACAAGCGCATTGTTCATGGCAGAATTGTTGATCTTGACGTCATGGAAACCCTCAATTGTAAGGTAAAGGATCTTTTTGTCTTTCAAGGTTGGTCAAAATTTCTCTCTTTACCCCCTCCTAGAGTCTTTGAACCTTTAGTGAGAATGTTTTATGAAAATCTTCGCTCTAGTAATCCTGATAGGTTATAATCCTTAGTTCTAGGTAAGCGCATTGTTCTTGATTGTGCTACGTTTGACTCAATTTTCTTGTGTAAGTGCTCTGGTTTTCCAATGCTTTTCAAAAACACTTGGCTTGCTGATTTTGAAATATTTTTTAGTCAAGAAAAATGTTGTATTGCCGAGTGCCCCTCTGATTCTCTCCCTAACCAGTTAGGTCCCAGTGGTTTTAGTTTTGAAACTCGAGTTTTATCCCACATTGTTGCAACCACTCTTCTTCCTCGAACTGGATCATTCTCCACCTTCTCTCAAAGAGAGATTTTTCTTGTTTACTGTCTTGTGACCAAACTCAAGATTAAGTTATCCTCTTGGGTTATAAATTTCATGATAGAGAGTATTGATGATCCAACCAGTCTGCCCTATGGTATGGCTATCACTCACATCTTAGAAGCCCACAACATCTCCATCTCAGAATACCCTTTTGTCACTATGTCAAAATCCTATAATTCTAGGGCTTTTGCTAGTATGGGGTATGTATGTGTAAAGGCTCCTGGGTGAAGAAGCATGATGGTGAAGTCAAAAATGTTCAACCTGACTCCAAGATCGAAACCACAGTTTCCCATCACAATGTAAGTGATAATGATCTCATCGAAAAACTAATTGCCATTGACAACAAGCTGACCAACATCCAAGATGTCCTTACTGCTACTCAGCCCACTGTTGGTGACATCC
Source organism: Nicotiana paniculata (assembly GCA_005239505.1). Lineage (NCBI taxonomy): Eukaryota > Viridiplantae > Streptophyta > Magnoliopsida > Solanales > Solanaceae > Nicotiana > Nicotiana paniculata. Next base: position 18,480 of record MDKI01254199.1, on the reverse strand, counting down.
ACATAATTTGAAGGAAACATGGTCGGAAGTTTCCAAGATAAAGGTCAAAATTCATAGAATTGGAGAAACCGCAGTCAAAGCTTTCAAGGAAGTTCATGACAGGATTGATGGGGTCATCATTGAAGTAAATGCCAGCTTTGACCATCTAAAGGAGGTCATTTGAAATACTCTTACCTATTTCTTGCATCGCTAGTTGTGGAAATCTCAAACATTTTTTTGTGTTTTGTTGTTTGGACTGGATAACCAGTTGATTGGATTTTTTTTATGACTCTGTATGATGATCATGCCACCTTTAGTTATATTTCCTATTTTGGTCTGTGGTTATAGCTATATTTCATGTTTTAGTTATATTCCCTTTTTGTTGATGTCAAAAAGGGGAGAAAAGATATAATTTCTACAAGTACAAAAAGATTACAAGATTTGACTAAAAGTATAAGTCCCAAATGCACTTATTGAGGGGGAGTCAACTGCACTCATTGAGGGGGAGTCAACTACAGGGGAAGGTAACTAGTGTTTATGCATATTATTTTTGTCATCATCAAAAAAGGGAAGATTGTTAGATTCTAGTTTTAATGATAAAAGATTCTAGTTTTAATAATAAAAAATAATATAATTGCTTTTGGTGTAGGGACACAAGAAAATCAATCAGGATCGAAGTGCAAAAGAAAGATCATATATTAACGGGGATAAGCTGAAGGAAGAAATCAATCAGAGATATACTGAAGTAATCAAGGAGAAGGAATCAGCATTAAAAAGGAAGAAGCACTGAAGATCCGGAAAAGATAATCAATTAGAAGCTATTAATGGAAGGTCCCAGATTTAAGGGAAACATAATCACCAAGAATCAGCAAATCCGGCAGATATCAAGACTTAGAGATGGAAAGCCGTCAAAGTCCACACATCAAGGAAGAGTAACTGGAATTAACCTTATTCTTGGAAAGAATCAATCTGTGATTCCTTTCAAGGATCAAATCTCTTGGGTTTGCACTCTCCAGATTCTAAGGCCTCCAGGAAAGTATATATATGATTGTTCTAGACTTAAAGAGATATACTTTGATCAAACCATCTACCCTCTCTTTGTTCTATTCCAAACAGGCATTGTAGTTCTGTTAGATCTATTGTGTAACTAGTAAGAGAAGAAAGAGAGATAATAAGTGATGAGGCATTGTATAAAGAAAATATCAGAGACATAGAAACTAAGCAGTTGGTGTAAAACTACACCATTTCCTCTGTACTCAAGAAACTTCGATCATTGAAAGAGAACACCCTTGCAACTCAAGGGGACTGGACTAGGATTCACATTGAATCCGAACCAGTATAAAGTTCTGGTATCTTTAATTCCTACACTTTAACTCTGCACTTTTTATTATCTCGATCTTATTTCTAGTCCACTAATTGGTAAATTAGTCAATTACTAATAACTAATTTTTAAAATAAGTAATTCACCCCCCCCCCCCTCCTTATACTTTCATGGTTAACCGGTTCGAACTTGACTTGACAGTACCGGTTCTGACCAGTCCGGTTAATCGGTACCTAAATCCTACGCGGCACAATCCCTTCCCCATCCCAACCCAGCCCTTCCCTGCCCCCTACCTACCGGTCCGGTCTAAAATCGGTCTAGGCCTATTCAGAACCGGGTCAACCCGACCCGTTTGACACCCTTAGTTAGAACAATCCTTTTTGAGTTTGAATTCTTTATTAAGGTCCAATTCTCCAACATGCCTGCAATATGCACAATTTCATTAGTTTTGGAAACAAGAATCAACACTTTCGGACTAAAACTAAAGCAAGAAGGTACTAATAAGTGGTTAAAATTCACACTTATCTGTGACTATTGTTCCTTAGGTCATTTTTGATGGGCCGACAAACGATCACCTGAGCCTATGCAGAAGTCGTGGCTATAACACACGAAAATCTAGGAATCATGCGAAATTCCAGTTTTATGGCCTTAAATGCAAAAAAAATGAGTAACGGTCATCGTGATGTGGTCATTATTGGTTCTTAGGTCGTTTTTGATGAACTGGAAAAATTTGAGGCGATTCGGGACCGGTCGCCGGGCCTGTGCAGAAGGCATGGGCTACAGCACACGAAAATCTAGGAGTCGTGTGGAATTTCAGTTTTATGGCCCTATAACGCCAAAAAATGAGTAACGGTCATGGCGCGATGGTAATTATTGTTCCTAAGGTCATTATTGATGGTCTGGAAAAATTTAAGATATTCATGGTCGGTCGCCCGGGCCCATGTAGAAGGCGTGGGTAATAGAACGCGAAAATTTATGAATCGGTCAAAATTCTAGTTTTATGGCCCTAAAACACCAAAAAACGAGTAACGGTCATGGTGAGGCAGTGATTATTATTCCTTAGGTCATTTTAGATGGTCAGGTAAAATTGTCCACTTGTTCGGGCCCATGAAGATGGCATGGGCTACAACACACGAAAACTTAGGAATCAGACAGAATTCCATTTTTATGGTCTTAAACGCCAAAAAATGAGGAACGGTCATGGAGAGGCGGTGACTATTCTTCCTTAGGTCATTTTTTAGGCTCGAAAAAATTTTAGGTGGTCTGGGTCGGATCGCTCGGGCTCATGTAGAAGGCATGGGGTATAGCATACGAAAATCTGGGAGTCAGGCAGAATTCCAGTTTTATGGCCCTAAAATGCCAAAAACGAGAAACGCTAATGGCGAGGCGGTGAATATTATTCCTTAGGTAATTTTTTATAGGCCAACAAAATTTTAGGCGATCCAGGTCCGGTCACCCGGGCCCATGCAGAAGGCGTGAGCAATAACACACGAAAATCTGAGAATCAGGCGGAATAACATGTTTATGGCCCTAAAATGCCAAAAATGAGTAATGGTCATGCCGAGGTGGTGACTACTGTTTCTTAGATAGTTTTCCATGGACCGAAAAAAAATTAGGCGAGTTGGGTGCTTCGCTACGGCTCATGCAGAAGGCGTGGCTATAGCACACGAAAATTTAGGAATCGAGCGAAGGGAAAAATTCTATTTATGGCCCTAAAACGCCAAAAACGAGTAACGGTCATTGCGAGGCAGTGACTATTTTTCCTCATGTCATTATGATGAGCCAGAAAAATATTAGGTGATCCGGGTCCGGTCGCCCAGGTCTATTTAGAAGGCGTGAACTATAGCATACGAAAATTTGACAATCACGAGGAATTTCAATTTTATGGCCCTAAAACGTCCCAAAATGAGTAACGGTCATGGCGTGGCAGTGAATATTGTTCCTTAAGTTTTTTTTATGGGCCGAAAAAATTTTAGATGCTCTGGGTTTGGTAGCCTCGGCCCATGCGGAAAGAGTTAGCTATATCACACAAAAATCTGGCTCTAAATTTCACGGAGAGGCAGTGAATATTTTTTATTAGGTCAATTTTGATAGGCCGGAAAAATTTTAGGCGATCCGTGTTCGGTCGCCCGGGCCCATGCAGTAGCCATAGAATATAGCACAAGAAAATCTGGGAATCGGGCGAAAATCAAATTTTATGTCCCTAAATAGCCAAAAAATGAGTAATGGACATGGCAAGGTGGTGACTATTGTTTCTTAGGTGGTTTTTATGTCCCGAAAAATTTTTAGGTGATGCGCGACTGGTCAACTGGGCCCATGCAGAAGGCGTGGGCTATAGCACGCGAAAATCTGGGAATGGGGCGGAATTCTAATTTTATGGCCCTAAAACGCCAAAAAATGAGTAATGATCATGGATAGGCGGTGACTATTGTTCCTTAGGTCGTTTTTTATGGCCCGACAAAATATTAGGCAATTCGGGTCCGGTTGCCTAGGCCCATGCAGAAGGCAGGATTCCAGTTTTGTGGCCCTAGAACGTTAAAGACGAGTAATGGTCATGGTGAGACAATGAATATTGTTTCTTTGGTCATTTTTTGATGGACAGACAAAATTTTAGGCAATACGGGTCTTGTCGCCCGGGCCCATACAAAAGGCGTAGCACACGAAAATCTCAGAATCGGGTGAAATTTTAGTTTTATGGCCCGAAAATTCCCAAACACGAGTAACAGTCATGGAGAGGTAGTGACTATTGTTCTTTAGATCATTTTTATGGGTGGGCAAAATTTTAGGCGTTCTAGGTCTTGTCGCCTGGACCCATGCAGAAGGCATGGGCTATAGCACACAAAAATCTATAAATCGGGTGGAATTCCAATTATATGACTGTAAAACGCCAAAAAGCGAGGAACGGCCGCTCGGGCCCATGCAGAAGGTGTGTGCTATAACACACAAAAATCTGAAAATTAGGTATACTTTCAGTTTTATGGCCCTAAAGTGCAAAAGGGAGGAAGGTCATGGCAAGGCGGTGACTATAGTTTCTTAGGTCATTTCAAATGTTTCGACAAAATTTTAAGCGATCCGGATCCGGTCGTCCGGGCATATGCAGAAGGCGTGGGTTATAGCACATGAAATTTGGGAATCTAGGAGAATTCATGCTTTATAGCCCTAAAATACCACAAAATGAGGAACGATGATGGTGAAGCGGTGACTATATTCCTTAGGCCATTTGTTTTAAGCAATCCGGTTTTCAGGGCCTATACATATGGTGTGGGCTAAGCACATAAAAACCTGAGCATCAGGCGGAATTTCAGGTTTATGGCCCTAAAACGCTAAAAAAGAGAAACGGTCATGGAGAAGCGGTGAATATTTTTCCTTAGATTATTTTTGATGGTCTGGAAAAATTTAGGCGATCCGGGTCCTGTGGCCCGAGGACATGAAGAAGACGTGGGTTATATCACTCAAAAATATGAGAATCGAGCGGAATTCAAGTTTTATGGCCCTAAAAAGCAAAAAAATGAGTAACGGTCATGGCGAGATGGTGCCTATTGTTACTTAAGTCGATTTTGATGTTCCACCAAAATTTTAGGCGACCTGGGTCCAGCAGAGTAAACTCGGTCGAGCAAGCTTGTTAGACACTTTCTACCCAACTCACTCATGATCAAGAGAAGGCATGTTTTCATTAATTAGATAGTACGAAGATCATATATACATTACTAAATCATCTCATTGGTTACATCATTCTTAAGTTTCGAAATACACACATTCTTATGGTTCGGGTGGAACAAGAGTTCAAAACACAACATAATCCGTTTGACTTTTCTAGCACCCATTTACAACCCACATAGTATCTACAGAGCCTCTAAAAATACAAAAGAGTATTATGATAGTGTCGGCAACAAGGCCCCGGCTATACCTCAAAACGTGATAATAATATGAATGAAAGATACAGTACATGACTCTGGGATGAAGTGGGGCTCGCCGAGTCTGTTGGGAAGAGGATGTACCACTATCGCTGATCAACACTACCTGCTATGGAACCACCTGCATCCATTTAAAGATGCAGCGCCCCGGCAAAAAGGACGTTAGTACTGTCGAATAGTACTAGTATGTAAAACTAAATACCATCTCAATAGAATGAATAATAATACAGGGGTGAAACAACCAGGAATTCAATAAGAGCTTCAAATACCACTAAAACATCAAGTTAAGGATCACATAGGTTTTCAAGTCAATTTCCATGCTATTAACGTTGGGTGATCTTTAGTGCCGATATGCCATAATCAAAGATACCAATGTGTTCTTACACGGAGTCCGATCTCGACCCAATCGGCTAGGTTGTCTCAATTGGGAAATCAACCATAACCACAATTTCAATTATCATTTCCAGCACAGTCACCACCATGTGTGTGGCATGGCGTCCTTACGGTCTGATCGGCTAGGCCATCTCACCCGAGACATCCCATTTTCAATCAATCACCTCATTTCATATTTCTTTGACATCTTTTCAATTCATTGGTACGAGTGGCCTCAATTATAAAGTCATTTTTGGCACTTGGTCGTATTTCATAATTCCAGATTCCCCTTTTTCACATTAAACATTATTATCATCAACAACAATAAGGCCTACCATGTAAGGCATTAGTAATCATATGAGCAATTTGGGAATCCTAAGCACATAGAGGCTTTTTATACAATTTTGCATAACAACCTTTATTTAATTCTGACATGAGGTCTTAACATTTCTAGCACATATTCCACAATTTAAACACATCCTCACATGGAAAGATGACATGATGAAGGGGTTTAGCCAACATACCTTAATTGAGCTTCCTTTAAACTTTAAAACATTCCGGAATTTATGCATGCAAGATAACAACCCCCACACCCAATAATTGTCTTTCTAATTATCCGTTTTTTAGTAAATTTTTGAATTTAAGATCTAGGGCATAGATTCTTACCTTTAATATGAGGAATTTCTAGATAATCTTCAAGGATTGAGAAAGAATTGTTGGATATTAATGTGAAAGTTACTTCCCCACTCTAAGAACTCTCTCTCACTCTAAAAGTTCAGAAAAATACTCAAAAATGGACTATGACATATGTTTTAACGAAATAGGGTCGAGTTTAAAAACCCTAAATATGATGCCCCGGGATAGGATCTGCGGTCGTATATACGACTGCATAATGGTTATGCGGTCCGTGAAATGGCCGTGAAAAATGGCCTTCGGAACTGGGCGGCCTGCTTCACTCCGCAGCAGTTATGCGGCCCGCAGACCGGTTATGCGGGTCGCATAATGCGCTGTAGAACCTCCCTTCACAAAAGTCTAAGGATGATTATGCGACCAAAGTGCGGCCCGCAGAACGGTTATGCGATCGCACAATTGGCCGCTAAATTGACCTCAAAATTAACCCAAAAGATGCTTCACTCTACGACCATTCGACGGCCCACAAAGTGATTGTACGTCCGCATAATGGGCCACAGAAATGCCTATCCCTGCAAAATATTTTCCTTCAACTCCCCAGCGTACCTCTACGCCTACCTCGGCATCACGGAATTCTAGTTTTTAGAAAAAAAATTACGGGGCCTTATAGCCCGAGCCCACTTAAGATCATTCATCATTGAAAGAGGATCAAGGTTCACTATTAACATCCTATGCAACTCAGTTTTTCATGACATACACCAGCAGCCCCAAATTTGACTAACTCCCAAAATTTTCTAAACTTTTGCCAGAGTTTCCTTTGTAACTGGGCCTATCCACCTGTCATATAGCCCCAGAAACACATCCAAAAAGCATATACACAATCCAATGACGTAACATAACTCATAACAATACCAATCGTGGCGTCACATACAATATATTTAGAAAGAAGCACATTTACATTAACTGAACAAATGATACAAAAATCCATAGGCGACCATTTTATAAAAAGGTTACATAGCTTATACAAACAAGTAAGGATACTTCTTTTTCATCTCATTTTCGGCCTCTCAAGTAGCCTCTTCAACCTACTGGTTCCGCCATAATACCTTCACGGAGGCAATTTATTTAACCTCTACGCCTACCTCGGCATCACGGAACCCCGATTTTTAGGAAAACATTTACGGAGCCTTACAGCCCGAGCCCATGCAGATGGCATCGGCTATAGCACACAAAAATCAGGGAATTGGGCAGAATTACAGTTTTATGGCCCTAAAACGCCAAAAATTCAGGAACGGTCATGGCGATGGGGTGAATATTGTTCCGTAGGTTATTATTGATGGTGCGGAAAAATTTTAGTCGATCCATGTCCGGTCTCCCTGGACCATGTATAAGGCATGGGTTATAGCATACGAAAATTTGGAACCGGGCGGAATTCAACTTTTATGGCCCTAAAACGTGAAAAACGAGTAACGGTCATGGTGAGGCGATGATTATTGTTCCTTAGGTCATTTTTGATGGTCCAGAAAAATTTAAGGTTATTAGGGTCAGGTCCCGCGGGACCAGTAAGAAGGCGTGGGCTTATAGCACTCGAAAATCTCGGCATTAGACAGAATTCCTGTTTTATGATCCTAAACCGCCAAAACACAAGTAACAGTCATGACGAGGCGGTGACTATTGTTCCTTAAGTAATTTTTTATTGTTCCGCAAACTTTTAGGCGATCTAGGTCCGGTCGTTGGGGCCCATGCAGAAGGAGTGGGCTATAATAGAAGAAAATCTGGGAATAGGGTTGAATTCCAGTTTTATGGCCCTAAAACGCCAAAACAAAAGTAACAGTCATGGCGAGGCGGTGACTATTTTTCCTTAGGTATTTTTTATTGTTCATAATATATTAGGTGAGCCGGCTCAGGTCGTCGGGGCCGATGCAGAAGGTGTGGGCTATAGCACATGAAAATCTGGTAATCGGGCGAAATTCCAGTTTCATGGCTCTAAAACGCCAATAAACGAGGAATGGTAATCGCGAAGCAATGACAATTGTTCCTTAGTTTGTTTTTTATGGTAAGGTAAAATTTTATTCGATCCATCTCCGGTCGCTCAGGCCCATGAGGCCTGATTACCATTCCTCTGACACGGATTACCATAGCTCGGGCCCATGCAGAAGGCATATTTATGGCTCTGAAATTCCAGTTTTATGGCCCTAAAACGCCAGAAAATGAGTAATTGTCCTAGTGAGGCAGTGATTATTGTTCCATAGATAGTTTTGGTTTGTACGGCAAAATTTTAGGCGATCCGAGTCAGATCACCCGGGCCCATACTGAAGGCATGGGCTATTGCAAACGAAAATCTGAAAATTCCAATTTTATGGCCCTAACACGTCAAAAACGAGGAACGGTCATGGCGAGGAAGTGACTATTTTTCCTTAGTTTATTTTTTATGGCGGGAGAAATTCTAGGCTATCTGGAGTCTCCCATGCCCATGCAGAAGGCGTGGACTATAGCAAACGAAAATCTGAGAATCAGGCAGAATTCCAATTTCATGGCCCTAAAACGCCAAAACATTAGTAATGGTCATGGCGAGGCAGTGACTATTGTTCCTTAGGTCATATTTGATGGTCCGGCATAATTGTAATCGATCCATGTTGATCGCCCCTAGCCCATGTAGAAGGCTTTGGTTATAGCACACAAACAATTGGGAATCAGGCGGAGTTCTAGTTTTATGGCCCTAAAATGCAGAAAAATGAGTAACTGTCATGGTGAGGCATTGACGATTGTTCTTTAGGTCGTTTTTATGGTTCGGTAAATTTTAGTCGATCTGGGTCCGGTCATCTGGGCCCATGCTGAAGGCGTGGGTTGTTGCACACGAAAATATAGGAATTCCAGTTTTGTGGCCCTAACACGCCAAAAAAAGGGGAACGATCATGTCGAGGAGGTGACTATTGTTCCTTAGGTCATTTTTTATGGGAGGGTAAAATTTTAGGCGATCCGGGTCCGGTCGCCCGTGTCCATGCAGAAGGTGTGGGCTATAGCATACAAAAATCTAGGAAACGGGCGAAATTCCAGTTTCATGGCTCTAAAATGCCAAAAAATGAGTAACGCTCATGGCAAGGAGGTGACTATTGTTCCATAGATCATTTTTGATGGTCCGTCATAATTTTAAGCGATCCAGGTCCAGTCTCCCTCGCCCATCAGAAGGCGTAGGCAATAGCACACGAAAATCTTGCAACTGGGCGAAATTCAAGTCTTATGACCCTAAAACACCATAAAACGAAGAACAGTCATGGAGAGGCGGTGACTATTATTCCTTAGTTATTTTTGATGGTCCATTAAAATTTTAGTTGATCCGGGTCCGGTCATCCAGACCCATGCAAAGGCGTGGGCTGTAATTTTATTGCCCTAAAATGACAAAAGAGTAACGATCATGGCGAGGCGCTGATTATTGTTCCATAAGTCATTTTTGATGGTCGGGCAAAACTTTAAGCTATCCAGGTCCAGTTTCCCATGCCCGTGCAGAAAGCGTGGGCTATAGCATACGAAAATCTAGACATCGAGCGGAAATCCTGTTTTATGGCCCTAAAACGCCAAAATATGAGGAACGGTCATGGTGAGATGGTGACTATTGTTTCTTAGGTTGATTTGATGGTCCAGCAATATTTTAGGCGATCCAGGTCTGGTCGCCCGGACCCATGCAGAAGTCGTGGACTATAGCACACAAAAATCTGGGAACCGGGTGAAATTCCAATTTATGGCCCTAAACGCCAAAAAATAAAGAACAATCATAGAGAGGAAGTGACCATTAATTCTTTAGTTCTTTTTTTATGGTCCAAAAAAATTTTAGTCGATCCGTGTCCGCTCGTCCAGGCCCATGCAGAAGGCTGGCCATAGCGCACGAAAATATAGGAATCGCGCGAAATTCGAATTTTATTGCCCTAAAACGACAAAAAATGAGTAACGGTCATGGCGAGGCGGTGATTATTGTTCCATAAGTCATTTTTGATGGGCAGGAAAAGTTTTAGGCCATCCGGGTCCAGTTTTCCGTGCCCATGTAGAAGGCGTGGGCTATAGCATACAAAAATCAGAGATCGGGCGGAAATCTTGTTTTATGACCCAAAAACGCCAAAAAAAGAGGAACAATCATGGAGAGATGGTGACTATTGTTTCTTAGGTTGATTTGATGTCCCGGTAATATTTTATGAAATCCAGGTCTGGTTGCCCGGACCCATGCAGAAGGCGTGGGCTATAGCACACGAAAATCTAGGAACCGAGTGGAATTCCAGCTTATGGCCCTGAAACACCCAAAAAGAGTAACGGTCATGCAGAGGCGGTGGCTAACGTTTCGTAGATCGTTTTGTATGGTTCAGCAAAATTTAAGGCGATCCGGTTCCAGTCGCCCCAGCCCATATAGAAGGCACATGAAAATCTGGAAATCGCATGGAATTCCAAATTTATGGCCTAAAACGCCAAAAAAAGAGTAACGTTCCTTGCGAGGTGGTGTCTATTGTTCCTTAGGTCATTATTGATGGTGCGGAAAAAATTGTAGTCGATCTGGATTTGGTCGCCCTGGCCCATGTAGAAGGCGTTGGTTATAGCACACGAAAATTTGGGAATCAGGCGGAACTCCAGTTTTATAGCCCTAAAACGCGAACAAATGAGTAACGGTCATGGTGAGGCAGTGACGATTGTTCCATAGGACCTTTTTGATGGTCCAGTAAATTTTAGTCGATTTCGGTCAGGTCCCGCGGGCCCCGACAGAAGCCATGGGCTATAGCACTTTAATATCTCTACATCAGATGGAATTCCTGTTTTATGGCCCTAAACCGCCAAAAATGAGTAACGGTCATGGAGAGGCGGTGACTATTATTCCTTAGGTCATTTTTTATGGTCCGACAAAATTTTAGGCGATCTGGGTCCAGTCGCTTGGAGCCATGCAGAAGGCGTGAGCTATAGCACACGAAAATCTGAGAATTAGGCGAAATTCCCAGTTTTATGGCCCTAAAATGCCAAAAATGAACGGTCATGGAGAGGCGGTAACTATTTTTCCTTAGGTTATTTTTGATGGTCCGGAATAATTTTAAGCGATCCAGGTCCTGTCTCCCTTGTCCATGCAGAAGGCGCGGGCAATAGCACACAAAAATCTGGGAATCAGGCGTAATTTCAGTTTTATGGCCCTATAATGCCAAAAACTGTGGAACGGTCATGGCGATACGGTGAATATTGTTCCTAGGTTTGTTGTTGATGGTGTGGAAAATTTTTAGTCGATTCGTGTCTGGTCTCCTTGACCTATGTAGAAGGCGTTGGTTATAGCACACAAAAATTTGGAAATTAGGCGGAATTCAAGTTTTATGGCCCTAAAACGCGAGAAAACGAGTAACGATCATGGTGAGGAAGTGATGATTGTTCCTTAGGTCATTTTTAGGGTCCAGTAAATTTTTTTAGTCAATTTCGGTCAGGTCCCGCGGGCCCATGTAGAAGGCATGGGCTATAGCACTCGAAAATCTAGGCATCAGATAGAATTCCTGTTTTATGGCCCTAAAACGCCAAAAAATGAGTAGCGGTCATGGCAAGGCGGTGACTATTGTTCCTTAGGTGGTTTTTTATGATCCAAAAAAATTTTAGGTGATCTGGGTCTGGTCATTGGGGCCCATGATGAAGGCGTGGGCTATAGCACACGAAAATCTGGGAATCAGGCGGAATTCCAGTTTTATGGTCCTAAAACGCCAAAAAAAATAGTAACTGTCATGGCGAGGCGGTGACTATTATTCCTTAGGTAATTTGTAATTGTTAGGTAATATATTAGGCTATCTGGGTCCGATTGTCGGGACTCATGCAGTAGGCGTGTGCTATAGCACACGAAAATATGAGAATCAGGCGAAATTCAAGTTTTAGAGCTCTAAAATGCCAATAAATGAGGAACGGTAATAGCGAGGATGTGACCATTGTTCCCTAGATCATTTTCATGGTAAGGTAAAATTTTAGTTGATCCGGGTCCGGTCGCCCAGGCCCATGAAAAAGGTGTGGGCTATAGCATACGATTATCTAAGAATCGGGCGAAATTCCAGTTTATTGTCTTAAAACACCAAAAATGAGTAATTGTCCTGGAGAGGAGGTGATAATTACTCCTTAGATAGTTTTTGTTTGGGCGGAAAAACTTTTAGGCGATCCGAGTCCGTTCGCCAAGGCCCATGTTGAAGGCATAGGCTATAGCACACGAAAATTAGGGAATCGGGCAGAATTCCAGTTTTATGACCCTAAAACGCCAAAAAATGTGTAACGGTCATGGCGTGGCGGAGGCTATTGTTCCTTAGGTCATTTTTTATGGCGCGACATAATTTTAAGCGATCCAGGTGCGGTCTCCCTCGCCCATGCAGATAGCGTAGGCAATAGCACACGAAAATCTGTGAATCGAGTGGAATTCCAGTTTTTTGGCCCTAAAACGCCCAAAAATGAGGAACATTCATGGAGAGACGCTGATTTACCTTAGTTATTTTTTGATGGTCTAGTAAAATTTTATTCGATCTGGGTCCAGTCGTCCGGGCCCAGACACGAAAATCTAGGAATCAAGCGGAATTTGAATTTAAATGCCCTAAAATGCCAAAAAGAGTAATGATCATGGCGAGGCGGTGATTATTTTTTCATAAGTCATTTTGATGGGCGGACAAAATTTGAGGCAATCTGTATCCAGTTGCACGTGCCCATGCAGAAGGGTGGGCTATAGCACACAAAAATCTAGGAATCGAGTAGAATTCCTGTTTAATGGCCCTAAAACGCCAAAAAATGAGGAACGGTCATGGCGAGATGGTGACTATTGTTCCTTAGGTCGTACTTGATGGTCCGAAAAATAGTTTAGGCGATCCGGGTCCAGTCACCTGGCCCATGAAGAAGGCGTGGGCTATAGCACATAAAAATCTGGGAACCGGGCGACATTCCAGTTTTTCGTCCCTAAAACACCAAAAAACGAGTAATGGTCATGGAGAGGTGGTGACTAACATTCCGTAGGTTGTTTTTGATGGTTCGGCAAAATTTTAGGAGATCCGGGTCCGGTCGCCCGGGCCCATACAGAAGGCACACGAAAATGTGGGAATCGAGCGCAATTTCATTTTATGGCCCTAAAACGCAAAAAAATGAGTAACAGAATGGAGAGGCAGTGACTATTGTTCCTTAGGTCATTTTTTGTGGTCCGGCATAATTTTAAGCGATCCAGGCCCGGTCTCCCTCGCCCATGCAGAAGGCATGAGCAATAGCACACGAGAATCTAGGAATCAGGCGGAATACCAGTTTTATGGCCCTAAAACGCCAAAAATGTGGAATGGTCATGGCGATGCGGTGAATATTTTTTCTCAGGTCGTTGGTGATGGTGCGGAAAACTTTTAGTTGATCCAGGTCCAGTCACTCTAGCCCATGTAGAAGGTGTTGGTATAGCACACGAAAATTTGGGAATCAGGCAAAATTCTAGTTTTATGGCCCTAAAACACGAAAAAATGAGTAACGATCATGGTGAGGAGGTTCGTTAGGTTGTTTTTAATGGTCCAGTAAATTTTAGTCCATTTGGGTCTGGTCCCTCGGGCCAATACATAAGGCATGGGCTATAGCAGTCGAAAATCTCGGCATCCGACGGAATTCCTATTTTTTATGGCCCTAAAACGCCAAAAAATGAGTAACGGTCATGGATATGCGGTGACTATTGTTCCTTAGGTTGTTTTTTATGGTCCGGCAAAATTTTAGGTAATATGGGTCCGGTCACTGGGCCCATGCAGAAGGTGTGGGCTATAGTACACAAATATTTGAGAATTGGGCAAAATTTCAGTTTTATGGCCCTAAAACGCCAAAAAAAGAGTAGCAGCCATGGCGAGACGGTGATTATAGTTCCTTAGGTCATTTTTTATTGTTGGGTAATATATTACACGATCCATGTCCGATCATCGGGGCCCATGCAGAAGGCGTGGGTTATAGCACACAAAATTTTGGGAATCGAGCGAAATTCAAGTTTTAGAGCTCTAAAATGCCAATAAACGAGGAACGACCACGGCGAGGTAATGACTAATGTTCCTTAGGTCATTTTTTATGGTAAGGTAAAATGTTAGTCAATCTGGGTCCGGTCGCTCGAGCCCATGCAAAAGGCATGGGCTAGCACACGATTATGTGAGAATCGGGCAAAATTACAGTTTTATGGCCCTAAAACGCAAAAAATTGAGTAATTGTCGTGGCGAGGTGGTGATTATTATTCCTTATATCGTTTTTGTTTGTACGGAAAAAATTTAGGTGATCTGGGTCCGGTCGACAAGGCTCATGCTAAAGGCATGTGCTATTGCACACAAAAATATGAGAATTCCAAATCTGTGGCCCTAACACGCCAAAAAGTGAGGAACGATCATGGCGAGGCAGTGATTATTAATCCTTAGGTCATTTTTCATGGACAAGAAAATTTTTAGACGATTCGGATCCAGTCGCCCGTGCCCATTCAGAAGGCGTGGGCTATAGCACACGAAAATCTGGGAATCGGGCGGAATTCCAGTTTTATGATCCTAAAACGCCAAAAAATGAGTAACAGTCATGGCGAGGCGGTGACTATTGTTACTTAGGTATTTTTTTATGGTTCGAAATAATTTTAAGCAATCCAGGTATGGTCTCCATCGCCCATGCAGAAGGCAGGGGCAATAATAGCACACGAAAATCTAGGAATCGAGTGAAACTCCAGTTTTATGGCCCTAAAACGCCAAAACATGAGGAACAGTCATGGGAAGGCGATGAATATTATTCCTTAGTTATTTTTTTATGGTATAGTAAAACTTTGGTCGATCCGGGTCGGTCATCTGGGCCCATGCAGAAGGCGTGGGCTATAGCACACGAAAATCTAGTAATCGGGCGGAATTCCAGGTTTATGATCCTAAAACGCCAAAATATGAGTAACGGTCACAGCGAGGCGATGACTATTGTTCCTGTGGTCATTTTTTATGGTCCGACTTATTTTTAAGTGATCCAGGTTTGGTCTCCCTCGCCCATGCAGAAGGCAGTAGTAAACGAAAATCTGGGAATCGAACAAAATTTTAGTTTTATGGCCCTAAAATGCCCAAAAACGGGAACATTCATGGAGAGATAGTGAATATTATTCCTTAGTTATTTTCTGATGGTCTGGTAAAATTTTAGGCGATTCAGGTACGGTTACCCGTGCTCATACAAAAGGCGTGGGCTATATAACACACGAAAATCTGGGAGTCGGGCGGAATTCTTATTTTATGGCCCTAAAACGCCAACAAATGAGTAACGGTCATGGAGAGGTGGTGATTATTGTTCCATAAGTCATTTTTGATGGGCGGCCAAAATTTTAGGTGATCCGGGTCTAATTGCTTGTGCCCATGCAGAAGGTGTAGATTATAGCACACGAAATCTGGAAATCGGGCGAAATTCCTATTTTATGGCCATAAAACGCCAAAAAGAGAGGAACGGTCATGGTGAGATGGTGATTGTTGTTACTTAGGTCATATTGATAGTCCGGAAATATTTTAGGCGATCCGTCTCTGGTCGCCCAAGCCCATGCAGAAGGCATGGGCTATAGCACACGAAAATTTGGGAATCGGGCAAAATTCCAGATTTATGGCCTTAAAACACCAAAAAACGAGTAACGTTCATGGCGAGGCTGTGAATAATGTTTCTGTAGGTTGTTTTTGATGGTCTTGCAAAATTTTAAGCGATCGGGGTCCGGTCTCCCGGGCCCAAATAGAACGCACACGAAAAACTAAGAAACGAGGGGAATTCCAATTTTATGGCCCTAAAATGGCGAGGCGGTGAATATTGTTCCTTAGGTCATTTTTTATGGTCCGACATAATTTTAAGCGATCCA
The DNA here is from genome assembly GCA_005239505.1 of Nicotiana paniculata. NCBI lineage: Eukaryota > Viridiplantae > Streptophyta > Magnoliopsida > Solanales > Solanaceae > Nicotiana > Nicotiana paniculata. The sequence continues at coordinate 2,432 of MDKI01254199.1, read as the reverse complement.
GGTCTGGTCGCCCTCGCCTAAGCAGAATCAGTGGGCAATAGCATACGAAAATCTAGGAATCAGGCGGAATTCTAGTTTTATGGCCCTAAAATGCCAAAACATGAGGAATGGTAATGGCGATGCAGTGAATATTTTTCTTGAGGTCGTTGTTGATGGTGCGGAAAAAATTTAGTCAATCTGGGTCGTATCGCCCTGGCTCATGTAGAAGGCGTTGGTTAAAGCACATGAAAATTTGGGAATCATGCGGAATTCTAGTTTTATGGCCCTAAAACGCGAAAAAATGAGTAACAGTGATGGTGAGGCGGTGACTATTGTTCCTTAGGTTGTTCTTGATGGTCCAGTAATTTTAGTCAATTGGGGTCGGTTCCCGCAGGCCCATGCAGAAGGCATGGGCTATAGCACTCGAAAATCTAAACATCGGACGAAATTCTTGTTTTATGGCCTTAAAACACCAAAAAATGAGTAACAGTCACGGCGAGGCGGTGGCTGTTGTTACTTAGGTCGTGTTAAATGGTCTGACAAAATTGTTGGCGATCTGGGTCCGGTCGATGGGGCCCATGTAGCAAGCATGGGCTATATCACACGAAAATCTCGGAATCGGGTGGAACTCCAATTTTATAGACCTAAAATGCCAAAAAAAGAGTAATAGTCATGGCGAAGCGATGACTATTATTTCTTAGGTCATTTTTTATTGTCCAAAAATATTTTAGCCGATCCGGGTCCGGTCGCCCGGATCCATGCAGAAGGCGTTGGCTATAGCACACGAAAATTTGGGAATTAGGCAAAATTCAAGTTTTATGGCTCTAATACACCAATAAACGAGGAACGTTCATGGCGAGGCAGTGAATACTATTCATTAGGTCGTTTTTGATGGTCCGATATAATTTTAGTCGATCCGGTTCTGGTCGCCCTGGCCCATGCGAAAGACGTGGGCTATAGTCGATAATTTAGGAATCGGGCGAAATTCCAGTTTTATGGTCCTAAAATGCTAAAAAAAGTGAGTAACTGTCGTGGTGAGGCAATGATTATTGTTCCTTAGATAGTTTTTATTTGTACGGCAAAATTTTAGCGATCCAGATCCGGTCATCCAGGACCATGCAGAAGGCGTGGGCTATAGAACACGAAAATCTGGGAATTCCAGCTTTGTGGCCCTAACACGCTAAAAAATGAGGAACGGTTATGACGAGACAGTGACTATTGTTCCTTAGGATGTTTTTTATGGTCGGGCAAAATTTTAGGCGATCCGATTTCGGTCGCCCGTGCCCATGCAGAAGGCGTGGGCTATAGCACACGGAAATCTGGGAATCTAGACGGAATTCCAGTTTTATGGCCTTAAAACGCCAAAAAATGAGTAACGATCATGGAGAGGCGGTGACTATTGTTCCTTAGGTCATTTTTTATGGTCTGGATTAGTTTTAAGCGATCATGGTCTATTCGCCCTCTCCCATGCAGAAGGCGTAGGAAATAGCATACAAAAATCTGGGAATTGGACGAATTTCCAATTTTATGGCCCTAAAACGCCAAAAAACGAGGAACAGTTATGGCGAACCGGTGACTATTGTTCCTTAGTTCTTTACTGATGGTCCCGTAAAATTTTAGGGGATCCGGGTCCAATTTCCCATGCCCATGTAGAAGGCGTGGGCTAGCACACGAAAATCTAGGAATCAGGTGAAATTCTTATTTATGGCCCTAAAACGCCAAAAAATAAGGAATGGTCATGGGGAGATGGTGACTATTGTTCCTTATGTCGCATTTGATGGTCCGACAATGTTTTAGGAGATTCAGGTCAGGTTCCTTGTGTGTGTAATATGGGCCGGGCCCGGGCTAAACGGGTCCGGGTTCTGGCGGGCTTGGGTCAGGCGGGTCCGGGCCAAACGGTCCTAATGGATGGAACCGGCCCACTGTGGGCCTAAGCCCAAATGGACTCGGACTAAGTGGGTCGGGCCTAAACGATCCGAGCTATTTTTTCTATCTAAGGCAATTTCTTGTAAATTTGTAATTCAAATGTAAACACAAAAATAGTAAAGAGATATTCAAACTTGCACTAACATTGCATAATAAGTTAATAATACTTCAAATTAATTTAACAAACTACAACATTAAGCATAATACGTCTAATAGTTTTAAAATAACACAAGTTTGAAATAAACTTAAAATCTTAAAGTGTAATTATAAAAAGTTTGGGGTTAAAACAAAGTTTGGGGCCAAATGGCTATTTTTTTTAAATCCAAACAGCTAGTTTTTGAAATTATAGCCGTTGGCTATTTTTAAAAAAAAATTTATGTAATTATATTATATTATCTAAGGCAGTTTATTGTAAATTATATTATATAATTATGACTTATGTCTTGTAATTCAAGTTTAAACGCAAAAAAGAAAATGTAAACAAATATTCAAGGAAATGTCTTATAATTTTTATTAATACGACATTT